>PVKP010010358.1:0-64916 GCA_004027715.1 Plecturocebus donacophilus
GTCGCCTGTTGAAAAGGCGCCGGGATCTGTGTGATTTCCCCTGCGGGGACACACTGCACAGGCTGAAACAGCGGCGCTGAGATTCGTAGCGCTTTTTTGCCTGGGAATCTCCTGGGCTGGCTCCCTGATTCAGTCCCCTTTTTAATCTGCCTTCCCGTAGCTCCACTCGCCAGTTAAAAGGGCACACAGACCAGTGGATTTTGTACAGAGAACCGCCGCGCCGGGGTGCCGGCAAAGCAGCCGCGCCAGGAAAACAGTCGCACCGGCTGAAACAGCCGCACTGGCGACCCGTGGGGCTGCTCCGCCTGGGAATCTCCTGGTCTGGGGGTAATAAAAATCCGTCTGGAAATGCGGCGTCCACTCACTCTCTGCACTTTCACTGGGAGCTGCAATCCTGAGCTGCTCCTAATCTGCCATCTTGGATATATCCTCTCATATCTAATTCTTTTTATCCTGATAGCACTAAGCGCGAAACCAGGCAGATAAGTGGCAATCAATATTTGCTGAATTGAACATACACTAGTGCATATTTTTAAAGAGCAAATCTAGAAAAGATGGGCAATTCTCATGAACCAGCATTGAACTTTACTAAGCAACATTTTTTTTTTTTGAGACAGATTCTCGCTCTGTTGCCCAGGCTGGAGTGCAGTGGTGTGATCTCAGTTCACTGCAACCTCCACCTCCCGGGTTCAAGTGGTTCTTTTGCCTCAGCCTCCTGAATAGCTGGGATTACAGATAGCCCACCATGCCTGGCTAAATTTTGTATTTTTAGTAGAGACGGGGTTTCACCATGTTGGTCAGGCTGGTCTCGAACTCCTGACCTCATGATCTGCCCGCCTCTGCCTTCCAAAGTGCTGGGATTACAGGCGTGAGCCACCATACCCAGCCACTAAGCACCATTTTAAAGACTTAAATGGGCCTCTCCCAAAAGTCTCTACTTCTTTTCCAGTTTACTGTTGTAAAACAGTATTAAAAAATCTAGGCTAGGCATGGTGGCTCATACGTGTAGTCCCAGCTACTTGGGCGGCTGAGACAGGAGGATCACTTGAGCCCAGGACACTGAGGCTGCAGTGCGCTATGATTACATCACTGCATTCCAGGCAACACAATGAGATCCTGTCTCCGCCCCCACCCAGAAAAAGAAAAATCCAAAGAAATAATTTATTAATTACATCAACGGCATAGCATATATAATCTTAAAGAGATTTGGAGGCAAAGAGGAAGGTACTGAGTCACTAAAACTTGAGAGAAAAGCATACTGATATCTAATAGATCATCAGGGCAAATAAGCAAATTGCTGGTAACTCCTGATTTGAATTCTCATGTGTAAGAAGAAAGATATCTTGCCTCTAGGAAAATTGATTTAAAAAAACTATTTAACAAATAATAAAATTACATAGCACATCTTTAAGGGGAAAAATAAGCAGCTTTAGGAAAAAATGTCTAGAAGATGATAATGAAGCATTGTAGAATGGTAATGGTAACAGTATGCTCTTAAGGAGGTAGTCCTCTACCCTGCTCTTCCCAACTCCTATTTTGACAAAAAGTATAAATGGAAATAACTGCTAACTATTGTTATACTGGCTTGCTCAATTCTAAATGAACTGTCTTCTAAGACTATATCAGAAAAAAATACATTTATTAGGTGAATATCCAATCAGTTTTCTCCCTAATATAAATCTGGCAATATTTTTAAAGTAGGTAATCCAAGCAAATGGTTTCATTTTTTAAGAAATATTTAGAATTAAACACTTAATTATTCACCAAAAACTCCCCTCAAAACCAGTTTAACTGAAAACATAAAACGAACTACAGAAATTCCAAAGACTACAAATAAGAATTTTCCAAAGGGAAGAGACACATAGAACATTCATGAGGATTTGGATAGCTTGCTGATATCCAGATTTTCTCCCTGGTTTGCTCCTGATGACTGAAATCTGTCCCAGTGGCTGAGGGGCCAGAAGGATGACCGCAAAGCCAAGACAGCCCTTGGTGTAGAAAGGAACTCATAAGGAAGACAGAGTTCTGATGAGCCAGACCTCTCCTCCTGTTTAGACTCCAAGTTAAATGGCACCTATTTTCTAGCGAGGGAGTTCTTTGCTCCAAATTCTAAATCATTCTTCCAAGGTAGATGAGGAGAAAAGCCACTTTCATTTTGGTGTGGACATGGAGTATGGGCTCAATTTGTCAAGATTCCTCATTAAACGTAATAGATAATTCAACTGAATGGCTGGAAGGTTTTTTCTAAAGACTTCACTGGATGAAGCTGGTGTCATGCCCAGGAATCTACAGAATGGAAGTGCTGTACAGTGAATGAATCTGAGGCTGACTTCCTCTTCGATACAGGTCAAGAAATTCAAGTTTGTTACTTCCGATCCCTCTCACAATAAATTTTGAGATAAATGTCACAATAAAACATAACTGTGTCCTGACCTCAGCACATTTTACTTTTTTAGACTTTTACAGAAGAGTTTATTTCTCTAGGATACTAATATGTATTAAAATACACATGTCATTTATCCTGTTTTCTGAAATATAACCCATAGGACCTGGTAAACAAAGTATTTTGTTCATTAGGATGTGAATTTGAGCCTAGGTAAAATCTAAACACCGTTTGAATACCACAATGGTAAGAGTTGCCTTGTGATTATTCCTGGGTGTGTCACACTTCTGGGGCAATGGGGAATCCTGATCATAATGGCAGGGGCAATACCAGGTTTAGGGACAAAACCTTAACTCTGAACATGTAGAGCTGGAGAGGTGTCAGAAGAGCACTAAGAAAGGTCTTAGTTCTCCAGGAGGTAGTTCTCTACTCTGCTTATCCACACCCCTATTATGATAAAAAGCATAAACAGGGATAGTTGTTAACTATTTGAAACTTAGAATATAGTATAATAATGGAAAATTAGAGCAAGCTTCTTATTTACTATGCTGCATTTTAATAAGTACAAAGTACAGCTCAAAAAGATTAAGTTGCAGATAAAGTTTTCCTATTACTTCATCTCTCCTGTGCCTTAAAAATTTTTTATTGACCATGATTGATGCCTGTCTTAACTTTTAGCATTTATTTTTCATCTTTTATAGTTCAACATTCAAGTTTTCATGCTTTCCTCTTTCCATTGGTTTTTTCCTTTGGTCTCTGCTTTATATTCAAATCCAAGCTGAGAGCTTCTTCTCATATAGTTTTGTCTGTTGATTTTTAAAGTCAGATTTTAGTTTCCTATTTTAATAACAAATTTAATATACTTGGTCTATTTAATAACTTGGTATATTCTTAAAACTATGATACGTTTTTATCCCTATTCATTATTCACTAATCATTAGTTATTTTTCTCAGATTTTGAGTATGTTAATGTTTCAAATGTATCATTGTTATTTAAAATTTTGTGTTATTTGGGGGAATGTTGCCTTGGTATCTTCATATATTTATTATCAGAATAAATTATTTTTATAGCTAAGTTTTAGTAATTAATTATAACATATTTACAATTATGCTAAATAAGGCAAATTTAAAATCATTAGCTGAATATGGAACATAAAATAATCTTATGCTTAACACATAAGGCATGCCAAGGTATAGCCTGAACACTGATAAAACAAAGCATTACTCATACGGGAGTCAGAAGAAAACTAAACCTTAAGCTCTAGAAATAGGTCAGTTAGACTTCCAGATAATTTTAGACCAGTGAAATCCGAAAAACTGCAAAACTTCAAATTACAAAGCATCAGAGTAAGATGATAACTTTCATGGAATTTTCTTTAAAAATAAAAGGTTTAGTGATAGGTAACATTTCTCTCAATTGATATTAGAGACCGCACCTAAAACTACAGGGTTTTTTATTTTTTCCCCTTTGTAGAAAAACAGGAATGACAGTACCTAATGGCAGAGATTCTGAGGTATGAGTAAAATATTTGTGGTGGGAATCCAGAATCACTACCTGGGTCAATCATAATGTGATGGTGCTAAACATTTTCCTTTCCCCAGACCAGATCAGTGGTAGCAAAGTTTCCTTTCCTGGTATCCTAGGTGAGTGTACTTCAGATATATTTGTTGCAGACATGCCATCTATTGATGAAAATTTTAAAACAGATGATTGGCAGAAGGAAGCTCATTCAGGAATAGTGGAAGGGATAGGAGTGTAGTCTCAGGCTGGGGAAGGAAAAGGAAGTAGGCAGGCTACTTTTTCCAAGAAATACCATTCACATCCACCTTATCTTCAATAACACAACATTAAGGAAGGCTTTGTGGAATAAGCTCTTCCAATGATGTACTTTTTTAGCAAGTCCAAAAATAAATTTAAATATTTATTAAGTTACAGAGAAAGACTTACAAGTGTTAATCTGCTATCATAACTATTAATAAACAATTTGCTAGAATAATCCCACTAACCTCAAACTTTTCAAGCTAAAATGTAAAATATATATTTACCTGGTTGTGTTTGTGGGATTCTTGGGCGTGGTGATGTTTTTGGCTTAGGAGGAGCACGCGGTGTCTGCTTGGGAGCTAAAAGAAAGGATACAGGTTTGGAAACCTTGAGCCCTTCAAGAATGGCAGTACCTAAGCTCAAAGATGTTTACTGAGTGACTGACGACCTAAATACTCAACAAAGAAGGCTCCTAAAGATCTGCAAAGTATAGGAAGATAACTTTTTTATATAACAGAAAACAAAACAAAAAGTCACATTAAATGATATCTAAGCTGTTCAGCTGGCAAAATGAAACTTAAGATTTCAGAAATATTGACATCAAATACCTTTTAAATAGTTTGAAGATAAATTTTATAACAAGAATCCATCCTTGTAAGTTCATATAATTTTATCAGAATACTTAGTTGTACTATTTTAAATGCAAATACATGTTTTCTAAATAAAAAACAAAGTTAACATATTATATTCCAAATATATATTTTAATAGCAAGTGTCAAGGGAAACATTTATCTTACTAAACAAAATGCAGTTTTAATTGGCTATATAGGTGAAGAGAAATTGAATACCAAGAATATTTTCTATGGAGAGTTATTTCTTTGTTGGGCAAATCCTAAAGAAATTCTAGGACATTCAGCGTCAAAATCAATTTTTTCTTCACCAAAAAAATGAAAAATCTATCCTGCTGAAGGAAAAGAATGATCAGATGCAAGGTGGCAGCTTGTGGAAATACCTCATTTGGTTGAACTAAAGTGTGTATGGGATAAAGAAAGGTAAGAAGAAACATGGTCAACGTCAGACATCTTAAGAAAAACTTGCTGAAAATAAGGGTTATTTGACACCAGAAGTTTCTGAAGTAGTCTGCAGAATCTTCTTCCTGATACTAAATGAAAAAATGCAAGGTATACAATGATTTCAGTGGAATCTTCTTTCCTGTAGAGAGATGAATACTGATATATGTTGGAGATGACCTGGTTTAGAAGCCTGGAACTCAGGGGTTTAGAGCTCCCTTTGCTAATCACTGGGTATACAGTTTCAGGTTCTTCATCAAAAGTGACACAATTTTGAAGAACCCTTCCGATCTTAAAATTCTATGATTCTAGAGTTTCTCACAGTTTGTGATTTTCTGATTCTCAACTACCCTACTTGCTAAGGTTCTAACTGATGTGCTTATTTTCCCCAGAAAATAAGAAAGACTATCTGAAGGTTAGGCATGTCATGAAGCAATTCCACAAAAAAATGATACAGAATGAGATAAGAATCACTACTAGCACTAATTGCAAGGAGACAGTCCAATAATATTAATTATAGTTATTAAGAACAAAATTTGGAAAAGTTTGATAGATTCCATTATTTTGGTTTAAAAAACTGTAGGGTTTATAGGCAACATTTAGTAGGATATTTAGCAGACAATGAGTAAACTTAATACCCATGTCTCCCCTCTAAGCAGAGCCATATAAAAATATTTAATGACAGTCAAAAAAGAAGTTTGGGCTTATTTATAACCTTCTATTCGATTGAAACCTACAGCTATTAGGAGAATTTTTTATAATTAAGAGGCACATTCAGATATTCAGGTTGATTATTTTTCATTCATTTCAAATTCTAATACTATGTAAACGTTTAGGAGAAGCCAAATTAATCGGTTTGATTTCAGTTTTTCTTATTTGTATGCAGTGAAATGGCCAAAGCAGTGCAGAAAGGAGTGGAAAGAAGTCAGGTATCTGAATAACTACACGGTGACTGGCCAGTTCATCCCCTTTCATGTGGATTGCACAGTCAAACCTGTTTCTGGAGGTTTCTTTTAACGTCAAGAGCAAATTAGAAAGCTTAAATTACTTTTTACATGATCATAGAACTTGTAAAACTAATTGAGGTAAATCAGAATTAAAATCGGAATATATACATTTAAAAATAGAACAGAATATAAATGTTTTTCTTCCCCAGAAGCATTCCCATTCCCTGAATTAAACACTTGCAGAGTAGCTGAGAGGTGTTTTCAACCATATGACAAAGAACAACCCCGCCATTTGGGTAATTATCAAGGATAGGGGGACATCAGACAGGTAGGATTACCCATCCAAGACTGTGGGCAAAGTGATAAAGTCAGGGCCTCTGATGGCTTGAGGTGACCATACTGACATTCTGCAAACACTCACCTCAGATATGACATACAAAATAATGTATTTACCGGGTTCAGTCTGGGGCTCATCTGGGCTGGGTAGGATTACAGATTGAGAAGGCAGAGGAGATGTTTCTATGGTAATTGAAGGAAGGAAAGCACACCGGTTACTATAGCACTCGATAGACCTTCAGTATAGTTGACAGGCCGGATGGTAACAAGCAGATTTTTCAAAATAAAGAAAATTGCAAGTCTGCAGCAAAACAGCATTCCTACGCCTTCATACCGCATTTGGTTAAAAAAAAGCTTACAGATGCAGCTTATAAAGTACTTCTAAAATCCTCATTTCACAGGACTCTACCTCAACAATGCTAGAAAGATATATTCAATAGGAATCATGAAGGGATAAAGGAATTTTTAGAGTATTATAGCATGAGTCAGTTAAGCAGCACTGAATTTTACTTAAAGAATGAAGAAAAAGCCACATATGTAAATAAATGTGATGGGATGAGTGTTAATTGAAAGTATGTTGCTGGCTCAGAAAGTGTAAATGGATCACCACACCAAAGAAGAATGATCTGAAACATTCAACACAAGGCCAGGCTGGCAGAATGTTCCGTGTTAGGAAAAAAAGTATTTTAGATTCAACAGTTCTGCTGACCAGTGTAGAGAAAAAAGCAAAGTCTTGTTATACAACTGAATTGAAGGAAAGACATTTTTGGACAGTGGTTATGGATAGGAAGACCTTGAATGAAAAGTAACTGCTATGGCAAAGAGTGATGGTGTAACATGAATTCACAATGAGAAAGACCCAGAGGTTCTCAGGTGGTGGGGGCAATGGGAACAGAAAGCACATAGGGCTGGGCTACCGAGAATATTACCTAGTGTGGTCTCAGGTAGTTCAGACACATAAGTAATAGATTCCACAACTGTACCAAAGCAAAGAAGAACAATTTTAGAAGCTGTAAGATATTAAGCTGTAAAGTAGTTTTTTGAACATCAAATTCTGTTAAGAACTTGTCTCGTAATTTTACAGATAGGACAATAGACAGAAAAAAAGAATTAAGAGAAAAATTCTATTCTGTAATACGAACTCTCCAATTAATATGTTTTAACTGTCATTAACTGGGTTTCAAATGTTACTATGCCTTAACCTTTAGACTTGAACAGACAGACAGGAATTTATTTCTGTATTCAGAGACAGTCAATCATCACTTTAAGAATTCAAGAATGTTGGAAGTTAGAGCTCTTTAAAATCTGTTTAATTGTAGGAATGAAGAACCACAGCTTGAACGTTCATATTCCATGGATGTAACTGATGTTAATTTAGAAAGTGTGGAATAAATGAATGAAAGCGTAAAAACCTTTGCTACCTTCAGTCTTTGGCTCCTCTGGCCAGAGTGGTGCTTTGGCAGTGGGATATACATAGTCTGTTTTGGCTGGTGCTAGGGAAGAAATGGGAATTGCTGGTTAGTGATGGGCAACCCAAAGCATACTGTGATAGAACCCCGCATTTAATTTGAAAATACAATTGAGCTATCTTAAGCAGATTCATTCTTGAGAGTAATTAATATTTAGGTAGATTTTGAAGATAACTCCAGTTTAGGAGGGCGGAAATGAAAGCAGGAAATGCAGGCAGTGTGCTACATGGGAAACACACATACCCCATACGTAATGTATGGCGAAGTCAACAGCAATTCTACCTGGAACAAAGCAGATAATTCCCCTGCCTTTTTTTTTTTTCATGTAAGAATTCCAGTAAGAAACACACATAGAATGAGTACTTGGAGAGCAAAAGCATAGATAAATCCTAAAAGTGATATGAAAATGAAAAGCAGGTTGTGCATATATGTACACATTTAAAGAGCAATCAGAATTAAAAGGTTAAAATTTTCATTTCAAGTGAGAATAAGGAAATTATGAAACTTGCATAGCAATACAGCAGATATAAACACAATGTGCTGTATACAACAACATTCAAGACCCACTGGATGAGCACAGACAAGCTGTGAGGAGCAGGTGGCTATGAAATGTCACAAAGCATGCGGACATCCAGAGATGACTTTTGCAATGAGATGAAAAAGCACATATGCTTGACTTCTCACTGGGGAACATTTTTACCTATAGTCTCCTTTGGTGACTCAGTGCTAAATGTAACCGATTCCAGAACATCAGAAACTAGGCAAAAACAGAAAATGATACAATTGATCAAGGATAGGTTGTTAAGTATTTACAAAAATGCTTTGAATCCAGTAAGTGCCCAGTTAGTTAACTGTTAGGATAACAACATTATTAACACTAAGAGAAGTTCTCATAACGGAATTCACAACATTATAACTACTGTAGGTTACCATTAACAACCTACTTTGTACATTCAACATGAGTACCAAAATGTCATTTATCTAATTAAAAGACACTCAAAAGAGATAGAAAGAAATTATACTCCTATGCTAGAAAAAAAATAGGATCCAATGTTTATTTATTGGAGACGGAGTCTTGCTCTGTCGCCCAGGCTGGAGTGTAGTGGCATAGTCTCGGCTCACTGCAACATCTGCCTCCCAGGTTCGAGCGATTCTCCTGCCTCAGCCTCTCAAGTAGCTGGGACTACAGGTGTGCACTACTATGCTCGGCTAATTTTTGTATTTTTAGTAGAGATGAGGTTTCACCATGTTGGCCAGGCTAGTCTGGAACTCCTGACCTTGTGATCCACCCATCTCGGCCTCCCAAAGTGCTGGGATTATAGGCATGAGCTACCATGCCCAGCCTGTTTACAAGTTTGAAGGGCAGTATGTTTTGAAGGGCTCACATTGTTTAAGAAGAAGTTTTACTATTTTTACTGAAGTGAGAAATTTCTCTCTCCTTGATGGTCACAATTGAACTAGTGGTTGTTTTAGCACAAATTTAATTTACTATTAAAGAGAGCCACAAACATGTAACTGTTGAAAAAAAAATAAGAATAAAGAATAAAATTAGTTCTTCTAAGTGGTTTTGTCAACCACTTAATCAGAGATGTGACTATTTTCTAGAATGATACAGAGCAAATGCAATGAAAAGTTTTGTACATTCAAGTAGCAATATTAATGTATTACTACTTAATACATATTTAATACATGTTAATACATATTTAACAATATGCAATCACAAAAAAGAGCATTGTGTAATATTTATAGTTATTAAATGTGTATTCCTTTTTTACTTTTTTAATCTTTGGAAATATAACTTAGAGGATTACCGTATGCCTCTTGAAGCACACAGTATACCCAGACAGATAAATCGATCTATTTACCCGGTTGACTTTGCGTCATTTCTAGGCTTGGCAATGTCACTGGTTTCAAAATAAGAGTTTGCAGTGCTGTGGGAGCTGAAAAAAGAGGGTCTAAATTGTAAAAATAATTTTAAGTTATTTATTTCATAGGTTTTAGACAGAGGTAGCAATGAACTAAAAGACACAGGCCCTGAAAATCATGAGGTTGTGGGGAGCCAAGCAGAATGTGCCCTATTTAAAACAGAAGTCCCCAAACTATAGTCCTTCCAAGTTCAGCCCTCTGCCTGGCTTGTGAGACAATAATGGTTCTCACATTAAGGATTGGGAAAAAACGAAAAGTGATATTTCACCACATGTGAAAATGGTATGCAATTCAAACAAAGTTTTATTGGAACACAGCCATATTGTGAACTAAAACGGTTCTGGGCATATTTATGTATCAGCTTTGGTTGACTTCAAGCTAAAATAGCATGATTGAGTACTAACAGAAACTGAATGGCCTCCAAATTCTAAACTAGTTACTGTTTAACTTTTCACAGAAAAAAAAATTGCTGACTCTTGATTCAAAGTGTCCTTCTAAAAAAGCAGGAACCTATTTGGAAAATTAAGTTCTCATGGACTACTGTATCTGAAATCTCAGTTCCCAAAAGAGCTAAAAGCTGCCTAGAGCTGATTTCATGATAGTAATGTTAACACAATGTTGAATCTCATCTAGGAGCGTTTTGTTCCATATTTTAGTATCACCATCTCCTTAGCCACCCTTCACAAATATTGACACTTGTTTTATTTGTGCTGTTCCCACTCTTCCACCCTCTAATCCAAATCCTATAATTATTTCAGAGCCCAATTACTCTGTCAGCAGCCCACATTGTTCCTTGACTCATGTAAATATTTTGTTTTACTACTCAATTAAACAAGCAGTTTTCATATGAGGAAATTGCTCTATATCTAGAAAACTGTATCTAAGAAAACCTTAGGTTTTCTTCACAATTACTTTGTGGTTTAAGAGGTAAACTGTGTCTTTTCTTTTAGTTTCTACCTCTGCTCCTTATTCCACCCCACTGAACTGCTAATACGGTGCTGGGTACACAAAGAATGAGGAAATGATTATTTTCTTAAGCAAAAGTAGTAGCACCATGAGAAAGAGATGAATGAAATGCAGTAAGAGAACTTTATAAGATCCATCCTGTGTTAGATACAGTCCTTATGTAGGGCACACCAGGAATTTAGCCACTGCATAGATCTCCCTCAGCTATGAACCTAATGATGGGCCCTGTAATTGTCCAGCTGTTGACCACTGTAAGTGCCTTTTCTCTCAGAAGGCACAGAAATGAGAAGATATTCAAGCTTATTGTCATTCCGGTGATTGAACTGTAATGGGCTAGAAGGATCCCTTAAACCTTCTAAAACCTAAACCATAGGTTTTCCTTATTTCAAATGAGAGGCTTTAGGGAGTTTAAGGTCTGAGAGATGGAATAACCCCTATTCATCCTCTATGTTTCTGAAACTAAAAGGTGACAATCTTGGGTCGCTACAGTGTTTGTAGCTCTGGAAATCATGGAAAGCATTATATGTAGACCTACGTCTTCTGTAACATATTTTCTTGAGTTTATTTTCTAAATTAAAAAATTACTACTTTGTTTCTGATCATCACTAAGTGTTCCTTTAGAGACTGAAATCACCTATGAAGTGACTAAAGAAATAAATATCGAACATGCATAGATATGCAGAGGGATTCCTAGTTAGCAAAGATTAAGAGCCATTGCTAAACTGTGGTGAAGAAGAGTGGTCAAGCTCATCAATGACTGAGGAGCCTGGAACTTTCAGGGAAAAACTACTTTTTATGCTAATATAATAGGGACACCTTATTCCTTAAGATAGGAAGAGAATAATAGACAGAGATTTTACAGAAACTAAGTTACTCAAAGGGAGTTCATGGTACTTAATTGCTGTTATCTTACAAATCTAAGTAACAAATGGAAGAGTATTTAGATCTATAAATACTAAATACCAATTTGGACCTCAGATTTATCCCTGAATCATATGGTGCAATTTTAAAGAGAGTTTCCTGACACAGCTGTCCTTCACTGGGTCCAGGGATGTCTGTGAAAAACAACAGGTAACACTTGAATTAAGACTCCTGACTATTTTAAAATGGAGTGTAGAATGGAATAACAGCAGCATTGCAGGAAGCAGAAGCAACTCTGGCCATGATAGCGCTCAAGTGGGGTTATAAACAGCAATAAAAAGCATTTAATGAAAGTCACAAAAATTGTTACCAAATGTTGTTCCTGGAGCATCAGAACTATGTACAACAGGTTCAAGGCCTGTAACAGAAACTAACCAAAAGCGACAACATGAATACAAGAACGCTTAAACCCATTTTTTTAAAGAATGCCCTCAAGTTTTCTTTTTCTTTTCTTTTTTTTTTGAAACAGAGTTTCACTCCTGTTGCCCAGCCTGGTGCAATGGCACGATCTTGGCTCACCGCAACCTTCACCTCCCAGGCTCAAGCAATTCTCCTGCCTCAGCCTCCCGAGTAGCTGGGATTACAGGCATGTGCCACCATGCCCAGCAAATGATACATGTCAAATAATCTGATTCTTAGAGAACATGATGACTGTTACTTCCCATCACAGGCATTTCTTTGGGACTTCACTGGGACAGCCTGCTAGGGTTCAGACTCCTCGGCTCCTTAAACCAAGGAATCATACATTTACCCGATTTGGTCTGAGGCACTTCAGGTGTAGTTTTAGGTCTGGGACGTGGACGACGTGTCCGTTGTGCTTTAGGAGCTGAAGAAAGAAACTCTGGATTACTCTAGTGCAGGTGGCTTTGGAGACAAAACTTAGGTTTTTAAAGGTATATCATATTTCCTTGAGATTTAAGTCCTATGTCTTTTAAGATTAAAATATTTTCTATTTTGTTAATTTTTTTTAACCACTGAAGATTCTTGAGAGAGACAACTTACATATAAAATCAAGTCAAAAAGTGAAGCGACTCATACATCTTTAACTTTAAAAACACTAGAGCCAAACTCTGGGTGATAGAGTCTTAGGCGCTAACCTTTTGAGTATGCCAAAGAATCCATAATATCATAACAACTGTTAGAGTTTAGTCAGTTTAGATAAGATATAGCCATCAGCAACAGTGTTTGAAATTTAGCTTTAGACGTGAATGCTATTTAGACAAAAGTACATGACACAAATTCAAATAAGATTACATGGTAGACTCTGAGAATCAGGTCCATGCACAGCTTTTGAAAATAATAGGTAACTTCTAAGGATCACTAATACTCTCAAAAAGAGGCAATATGAAGTTGAAGGACCGCAGAGGATGACAAGATTGTCCTACAAAGCTGATGATAATGTGATTATGATCATGATAGAATGGATTTGAAGATAAGCAGGGGAAAATTATTCAGGAACATAGACTATCATTACCTAACGTTGTTTCTGGAAACTTCGTTCTAAAAGTGTCAGGTTCAAGGACTGTAGTAACTAGACAAAAATAACAAAATAAAGCAAGAGATTTAACTTGAATATTAATTTCACAAGTCAATTTTTAAGTTTCAGAACCGAGAGAAAAGTAAGACTTGTTTTTTGCAGATTGGGCCAAATCATAGCTAGGTACCAATTAGTCTCATAAGACAGACTTGCAAGACAGCATTGCACTCGGCTTAATATCACTACGTGGTCAGCAAGATATGCTTCTAGATGCTGATCTGATTCCTGCTACCCATTAGTGAAAGACGGTTCAACAAGCGTTTTACATATTTGCATAATACATGCTTTTCTAACTGTGCTGAAAAAGGCATTTATCAGTCTACTTGCACTTCTGTAGAGGTTGAGATAAATGTCTTGTTATCTACTGTTTAACTATGAATACCATAAAGAATTCATATGTATGAAAGCATAAAGAACACCATGTAATTAATAAACTGTGCTTATCAAAATCTCAAAGTAGTCCTTGATTCAGTAAAAGTTAAGAAACTATTAAACCTTAATAGAGATGAATAAAGAGTCAGTCCATCCTATTATGGAAGCCTGTCATTAAAACTTTCAAGACTTTGTACATTTTACAATTTGACAATTTACTAAAAACATCATTCCTTTAAACAGAAAATATTGTATAGATCCTAATATAATAAAAGTCATAAAAAATAATATGAGCAAAGAAACATTGCGCTTCCCTACATCTGATGAGGGATGAGCAGCATAAAGGACAGCGAGAGATTCACGTTTGAAATGCAGCTTGAAATGGTCAATGCTGTTTAAACAAATGCACATGATTGCATGACACAACGTTGAATGGTTAAAAGCAGTTTGATGTCCTGATATTGGTTCATGCACAGTTCTCTCAAATTCAACTGATAATTTGACATAGAGTCTAGGATAATTTCAAGATAAAGACTATAATGGGACGATGACAAAGGATGACAGAATGGTTTCATGACGTAGAAGAAACTGACTACGGTAGCATGACAATGAGCAGGAAAAGCACTGTTTGAACAACACATATTCTATTACCCGTTGTGTTTGGAGCTTCAGTTCTGAGAGTAACAGGTTCAAGATCTGTAGCAGGAACTAATTAAAAGTAATGAAATAAACACTTGTGAAAAGTCAGTATATCTTTCTGGTATAATATGGCTTCAACCAATACATAGCACTTTTAAGAAATTTTCTGAAATCTGATCCTTGTTATTTGAACATGTGAGCATCTTATAGCCAGATAAACAATTTTTTTTAAGAGGCACTTAGTCACAGCCTACAAAAATTTGGCACATATCTCAATAAAGTCCACATAATATTCTCCTAGGTGTCTGAGTATCTAATTCCAACTATTGTAGAAGACTGTTCTAGAAGCTTCTTCAGACATCTTGCCAAATATATACTTATCTGTCCTAGTAACTGTTGGCAAGCTTTTTGTGGAAGTTTTTTTTTTTCTTTAATTATTGTACTTTAGATTCTGGGGTACATGTGCAGCTTTAATAGTGTGCCGAAATGAGCACGAATACAATCAATAGCCTGTTTGAGAGGAGACATAGCAAAGAATAAGGCAAAGGGAATCATAGGCTGAGATTTCATGTGCCCTCAACAGATCAGGATAAGGGATAAACATGCAGAGCAGCTCCCTAGTCACAAAAATGCAGGACTAGACGTGTTTTCTAGATGGGTGATGCTTCTTGGGTCAGATGCAAATTCCGAGTCATATCTTCAAGGCCTTTCTTCAATGGCTCTTATCAACCCTTCCAAATGCAGCTGTCATCTCCACGTAGAAGCAGAATCCTGCGTGTTTCATGAACCTGTGCCCTCTGACTCGCCTCTACCCCTCCTTTCTTTCTGACTCTCCATTTCTAAGATTTTAAGACCCAACTTCTTTCCAATTATTTATTCCTGCTCCTGTTCTTCATAACATTTTCTTTTTCTAAGCTCATAGATGTGTATAGCATCCCTCAAAACAAGTTCAGTTTGCACAGATACACTCCCTTGCTTCAATCTTTGAATGTTTCACACTGGGTCAGGTGTCAACCTCGACTATACTACAGAGTAAGATGTTAAAACAAACTTCCTCCTCCCGTGATATCCTCACCATTGTTGATGCGGCTGTGGGAAGATACAAAGCACTAAAATTTTTTCTAGAAATAAAAATGCCTGGTTCTATTGATGGCATTTTGCCTTTATGAGGACAGTCAAATGAAATAGGAAGTAGTAAACAAGATACACAGTAAGAGGCAGACCTGTATGCAGAAAGCGCAAGGAATTCACCTGCCATACAGGTCTATCCAGCTGTGTTCTCCTTTGCTAACTTAACGGGGAGCAGCAGCATATCAGGTGGTGCCTTCACCCACATGGGGCTCACACAGGCTGTGAGTTCCGTCACTGGCATCAGTTATAGATTCCCGAGAGCCTCTAGGATGAGCTACTTTAATCAGAAACCCAAATTTACCCGGTTTGGTTTGAGGAACCTCTGGACTTGGTGTGGTTTTAGGTTTGGGACGTGGACGACGAGTTCGTTGTGATGTTTTAGGAGCTGAAGAAAGAAAACCTTCAGTTACTGCAGAGTCCGTAGTTCAGAAGATATGAGTAGCATGACATATGGTCTGAGATTTCTTAACACTTACTAGATTTTCTCATATTTCAAGAAATTTGTCTTCTAAACATTTTGATCAGTAACACTCACTATTATTATAATAGTATGTCTCCTTTTACAATTGAAGAAAGTTTATTGGAAGGAAATGTCATATCTAAAATGGAATTGCTAATTTAAGAGGTGAAGAATAGTCAATAAGACTCTTCAAATAAAAAAGTCACTGCTAAAATATAGTAGTGCTGGTCAGTTGTAAGTTCCTTGACAGTCACTAAAAAAAGACCACATAATTAATGAAAATGTCAATTGGAGAATATTACAGAGATGGCAGAAATAAATAAATCGAACTTTAGATTCATAAAGAAACTCTCTAGTATTGTAATAATGTTAGAATCAAGAAAAATGCATCTTAAAGTCACCTTTAACAAAAAATTGGTTAAAAAACACACTGGATGACAAAATAATTTCAGATGGTTACATACCCAGAAGATAACCTGAGTTAGGTTCATGCATAGCTCTCTTAAAAACAAAGTACGATTTGTTTTAAGAGTCAGAATTTGCAATACTTTTAGGATGAAGAATGATGGAATGACAACAGAGAATGATGATGTAGTCTTAAAAAGCAGAAGAATCTGTGGCTCTGACGATGGAATGGGTGTGACAATGAGAAGGAAGAACACTTAATGAGGATGGAATGTGCTATTTATTACCTTGTGTTGTCACCCAGGTCTCAGTTCTTAGTGTCACAGGTTTGAGCTCTGCAGTAGGAACTGACCAAAAGCATTAAAATTAACCAAGTGATTGTTTTAAATGAACATAAACTCAAAGCTTTTCTTCAAAAATGAGTCTTACTAGTATAATACAGCTTATAGAATTATATAGCAACCTTGAAACACTGTTAAGCTAAAAAAGTAAACAGTTGATTTCATAACATTTGTCTATACCTAAATCACGTACCTATTTCCTTATTCCTCACTTTCTGATTATCTAATAATCTAAAATGGACTATGTAGGTATTGCTAAGAATTCATCTTTGGAAAGAGACAGAGGCCTTAGCATGCATGACAAATTGAGTTGGATATTCCTCCATTCTAAGCAAAGAAAGAACATGGCTTCATATGGAAAGAACAGCTTGCGGATATCTACCACATCAATCTCCACTGCTCCATCAGGGACCTAGGCATGGGTATACACGGTCCTAGTGAGATTCAGAAGGGATTTGCCCGTCATGGGTATAAACGGTCCTAGTGAGATTCAGAAGGGATTTGCCTGTCATGGGTATACATGGTCCTAGTGAGATTCAGAAGGGATTTCCCTGCCATCTTGAAGTAAGACATCTTCATATCGGTGGTCCAGTTACACTGTCTCCTCTGGTTGGTCTCTACTTGCGTCTTTTCCGATTTTATTCTTCCTATCTTTCTACTCATCTATGAAACTAGGTGATTTCAAGGCTCCATTTCTTCTTACTCCATATTTCCCTGCTCCAAATATTTACCTACCTAGCACATCTTGTTGGGAGCACTCCAAAACCAGTCTTGTATTTGCACTGATACTGCCCCATGCCATCCTTTATTTACAAAGGAAAGGCTTCTGTTCTCAACTGTCTTACAGGTTTGAGGACCAAAATGCATCTCTGACATCTGATGCATACCCCAAATGTGCTAATACGATTGGGAGGATATCTAAGGCACTTAATATTTGTTGACTTGAGCTAAGTATGTCTCATTTTTCTAAAGAAGTTTCATTTTTAAGAGATACATGGAAGTCAATAAAATGCCCAGTGCCAGAGAAGACTGCACACAGGAAGCATGAGACATTCCGCTGCTCCACGGACCTCCCAGCAGTGTCTCTCTTACATCCACACAGTGGGGACTGTTGCTGACCATGAGTTGTGGCTTCCCTCTCATAGGGGCATACTGGTTACTCCCAACCACTGGGATTACTCTTGAGACCCCGCTGGCTTAGGCTGCAGGGACTCTTTAAACCAGGAACACGTGGTTTACCTGGTTTGGATTCAGGTGCTTCAGGATGTGGTGTGGTTTTTGTTCTGAGACGGGGACGACGTGTCCGTTGTGATGTTTTGTAAGCTGAAGGAAGAAGTTTTCGGGTTACTACAAAACTACATGATCTGTGATTCTAGAAGGTGTGCAAGGTAAAAACTTGACTTTCTGCAGCTTGATAGATATTTGCCTTTTGAGATGTTTGTCACATACACTCCTCCTTATATTTCTTTTATCACAGAAAGCTCCTTAAGACAAAAATCACTTTTTAATTCAAGAAATAAAGATTAGAAATTTGAATGGAAATCTCACAGGGTAGCCTTCCTGGGCACCAAAAAAGTTAAGTACTATTGCCAAATTTTAATGGATAATGAAGGACAGTTATACTAAATCTGAGATTTACAACTTAATCTTTCAATTTTTGGCACATATTCTGTAGAACTTTTAATATCAGAACATATTATGACCTTATTAGAGACAAAATACATTTCTATGCAAATAGAAAAAAGGTTAGAAATTTAGATGCACAATGAGTCCTCTTGGCTCTATGAGAGTTAATAGCTTTATCTGTCCAGGTAGGAGTTAGAGACCCACTGATATGTTTGAAACACAGCTTTATCACAAACACTGTTTACAGGTCATATGGCAAATAAATGTCCTCAAGTAGATTCATGCATGACTGCTTCTCTTAAAAACAGTTAAAGAGTCTTCATAATTTCAAGAATATAATTCAATGGCCATCAAGAATGACAGTGTTGTCACATGACACAAATTGAAACTCTACGTTTGTCAATAAGCAAAAGAAAGCTTGTTGAAAACACAGTGTATCCACGTTACCTAATGTTGTTGGGGCCTCAGGTCTAAGCGTGACAGGTTCTAGGACTGTGGCAGGAACTGACCAAAACGACATGTAAATCAGAGAGATTTTTAAATATATGAGAAGTTAGAACACTCACATGCAAACACATTTTGCTAGTCTGTGAATTCTTCCAGAGAAACAAAGAAAAAAATTTACTTCTTAACTGAGGGGAAGAGTGTGTGTGTTCATCGATGATACGGCCAAACTATAGGAATGATGAGTTTCAGGCTTAGCTTTTGAGCTATCTTGACTAGCTTAAAGAAACCAACATGAAATTCTATTAGGGTTTTAACTAATTCTGAACAGCGTGATCACTCAGTTTGTAGTAATCGGTAGAGCATCTGTCTGTCCTCAGCCCAGAATAAGTGGAAATCAAAGACTTTTGATGTCTCTATCAAATCTAAGCTTCTGAATTAGGTCCTCAAAAATCCTTCTTCATCTGGCTTGAAGTACCCTTCTAAATGCACCATGATCGACAGTCACATATGACCATCTAGAAGGAGTCCATCTAGACTGGACTGCCTCTCTAGCTGACCCAACATGTGTGGTCCTTCTGCCCTGGTCCATTCTTCACTCCATTCCTCCACATCCTCAGTGGGCAAGGTCCAAGTCCAGCCCACCTCGATCTTTTCCTTTGAGATAAAACCTATGATCATCACTTTATGTTTGTGTCAGCCAAACACATCTTCAACTCCACTCTTTCTGCAGTAAAATAACTCTCCTACAGCTGGCATATCACCTATACCTGCCAATGTCCAATGTGGGAATGGGAATATGCAAGACACTTACAATTACGTTTACCTGAACTGAATATGTTGGCTCTGCTAAAGAAGATGTGAATGGGATCTGACAGTAAGAAATATACTAACTATGCAGTTTCCAAGAGGAGTCTCACACAGAAATAAGAAGATATGCTGGCACCAGCTGGGTCTCACCCACACATTATTCTCCTTGAAAGCTGAGCACAAGTGATGGTACTGATGATGCCTCATGCCCCTGTGCTTAGGGAGAATAAGAGCTGTTGCTGCCCAGCATTGGCACTGCCTCGGTCCCCACTGTGACAGGTTGTGAGGGATCAGCCTTCACCAAGACAGCACACATTTACCGGGTTTGGTCTCAGGTGCCTGAGGGCTTGGTGTCGTTTTAGTTCTGGGACGTGGAGGCCGGGTTCTTTTCGATGGTTTGGTAGCTGAAGGAAGAAAAAGCCTGGTGTTACTCTAGGTCTTGTGATCCTGGGCACTGAGAAAAGGTTTTTCCAAAACTTGGATGTCCTACAGTTCCAGGACTTTAGTTGCTTTCAGTTTGACTTTTTCATTCCTTTTATAACAATGTGTCCTTTTTATTATTTATCGTACTTTTCAGGAAAATTCATGTATACAGCAGAATTGCTCACCCAAGGAATGAAGATTAGCACTTGCATTGAGAAATTGACAGAACTTCCTTGCTGGGGAAAAAGTGATAGAGGCAGAGTACTCAGTGAGAAAGGATAGGAAGTTAGGGTCACATTACGGAAGAGGCTTATAATTTTTCAGACTTCAGTAATTCCCTAATTGTGAAATTAGTAATAAAACATATCATTACTTAAAGCACCAAGAAAGAAAGAAACATACTAGGCAATTTTTTTTTAATCTAAAAACTCAGACGTGCAAAGGAGAGTAAGAGTAGCTGTTATCGCGATCAGCTTAGATGTGAAATAGATCCGTTTGTTTTAAACTCAGCGTTAACACAGAACTCTGTTAAATGATGCATGAGATGACCTGACAATTTCCAATGTGCCACATGGCAGGGAAACGTTTTGAGTTGAGCTCACGCCTGGCTCTCATAAAAACAAAAGGAAACTTGTTTTTAGGAGGCTTCAGTGTTCTTCAGATGATAGAAATAGTTGAATGGCCAAAGGCAGTGGTATTTGGTCTTTTGCAGAGGAAGACACGCCATGTTATAGGTGTGAGACTGAAAGGACCGTACAATGAGCAGCAAAAGCACTTGGCAGACAGCCTGGTCATGGCAGGGTCATTACCTAAGGTTGTTGCAGGGGTCTCGGTTCTAAAAGTAACAGGCTCAAGGTCTGTCACAGGAACTGAAGTAATAAGATAAATAAGAGAGATTGTAAAAAATGTGTGGGAGCTATAGTATTCACATCAAAACATATCATGCTTGCGTAACACAGTCTCTAGGATAATTAAACATCTCTGGATGAAGGGCGTTAGGACTGAATTATATTTCCACTCCTCCCTCAACACACCAAATTCATATTCAAAGCCCTACTCCTCATAGTAAGACCTTTAAAAAGATAATGAAGGTTAAATGAGGTTATAAGGGTGGCTCCACTTCAACAGGACTCATGGACTTATACGAAAAAGAGACATGAGCTGCACACACAGAGGAGAGGACATGTGAGGATACGGTGAGAAGGCGGCCATCTGCAAGACAAGGAGAGAGGCCTCGAGAGAAAGCACACTTGGAGACACATTGACCTTCCACCTAATCTATACTGCTCTGTCATGGCGGCCCTTTTTCAAATGGAAATTTTCTTTTGTCTAGACTTGGCCAAACTATACCAATTATACCATCTCATGAGACGGTCATCACCTTTGGTCTCTGTAATTTAGCACCACGAGGCAAACAATTCCTCTAGTTATGATGTTTATCTGAATGTAATATGGAACGCTTTAGGATGTTTTAAGGCATTTTCTTAGCACGTTTCTAATAATTCTCAAGAAGCATGTGAAAAACTGGTTTGCCCTTTAGTGGATACTGAATAAAGAGAAGATGTCCTATATATGTTTATCAAATTATAGTTGCAGAAACAATGATGAAATCTCTAAACAGTCATCACACCAATCACTAAAAATGACTGGTGATCTTGCTGGGAACTCCATTCTGGAAAGAACTTTTCACTTCAGTGCAAACAAAAGCACTCAAGAGGACTGGGCAGGGGGAGGCCTCTCAGTCTGTGGCATCCAGTAAATCACTGTCCGTGCTTAGCAGAGGAGAAACATGATCTAGTGTGGAAAAAAGATTTTTGATGCTCATGAGAACAATGTCAGACTCAATGAGTAAGACATTCAAGTAAGACATTCAAGCCCTCCTTCCACTTTCCACAGTGTCATCCAAATGCAGAATCACCAACAAAAATGTTTTGGCTGACCCTAGAAGGAGGAGCTCTGCCTCCTCTGGTCGCCTCTACATAGATCGAATTTTTTCATCTTTGTTCATTCTCGCCTTCCTATTTGTGCGAATTGTGATGTGACTTCAAGGCCCAAACTCTTTCCTGGCTCTGCTGAAACCCAATTTCATTTTTTACCTTAAGACCCTATAATAAGTCTAACACTTAACATTTATATTCCCAAGAAAAATCTTTAATTTGCAAAAACACCCTGGCTTATTCTCCTTCTTTAGGCTTTTCATGTGGGAAACGTTTTGTGTTCAACTAGCCTGCGGACTGTCAAGTAAAACATGTCTCCTGCTACACAAAGGGAAGACCCTGCAGCTCTCTTCTAAACTGACTCCTTGTCAACCATGAGGGGGTAACAGCCCTCTGGACTCCCTCACTAGGGGGTATGTGAGTTTATTCTTTCTATCAATGACAGGCTCCCAGGCTCCTTAAACCAAAGACCCTCTATCTATCTGGTACAGTGTCAAGAGCAGCCAGACATGGAGTGGTATTAAGATTGTGCTGGGAATGGTATGTTCACTGGGAGGTTTTTGGAGGTAGAAAAAGATAATCATTAGTTATTTTAAATCTTATTCTTCTGTACATTATAAGCTTTAAAAAAATCTTCTTTAGTTTTTCTAAAGCTTGGTAGATTTTCCTGAACTTCAGAAAATATATCTTTCTAATGGAAAAATTTTGCTCCTATTTCAATCTTCTTCTGTTATTTAAGATACTTCAATAACAAACCTGCAAATATGCAAATTTGACAGATTAAAGTTATTAATTCAGATATTTAGGATTAATATGTTTGTCACATTCTCCTAGAGTGCCCTGTCTGGATTAAAAACGTTATAAATCATCCAAATTATGCTGGAGACTAAGGGGAATTGGATATATGCTAAGGACAGAGTTTATTATTTAAATCTACTAGCCTTGATCACATTATCTGCTAGATAATTTGCTAAAAATATTCCTCATACATTAACAAAGTGACACAAATAACAGGCAGATTACAAAGGTAGATATTTGGGAATAGTTGTATGTAAGATTTACAAAAAAACACAAAAATATAAACCAAAAAAAAAAAAAAGGAAAAACATAAAAAGGGAGATGTGTAAGGGATGTATAAAGAAACTTCTATATTACAGCCTGGTTAGCATAGATCACGTGAGACCCTCCCCAGCATATATGAAATTTCCCTTAATAGAGAACTCTGATTAAGCCGAAAACAAGATGATACAAAAACGATTTTAAGTTACAGAGCAGGAAAAGATCCCAAACTAGATTCATACATAGCTCTCTTATGAGCAAGAGGCAACTTGTTTTATGTACATTCAGCCGTCATAAGACAAAAAATGTAATTGAATGGCAATATACAGTGGAATGAGCTTGATACTGAGCAGAAAAAGCACTTGCTCAAGATCAGAAAGTGGCATTACCGAATGTTGTCCCTGGAGCCTTTTTTATAGGCGAAACTGGTTCAAAGATCGTAGCAGGAACTGGCCAAAAATAATAAAGATGATATCAACAAAACATTAAAAATTTATAAAAACTGAGAACATTCAAAAAGAATTTACCAGGTCATGATATATCTGTCCAAAGCACAAAGCAAACACAATTAGCCTCCTGAGCTGAGAGGAAATAGCACCTCTGCCCTTGGGTACCAATTCATCTCTTAGGAGGAATGGTCATTCACTTTGTATTCAGGTAATTCAGATAACGGTCCTGTGGCGTGCCCCAGGAGTTTTTCTCATTCTTTGGTGATCTGAACCTAACTAATAAAGCATAATAGACCATACACATTTTGCTGAAAACTCATCTTTGGAACAAGACCATGAGCTTTCTCCAACTTGAGTACTTCAGAGAGCAAGAGGGCTAGCACTCAGTCTGTGATATACAGCTGGGCAACACCCAGAGAAAGCCTGACTGTACAGGGATGTGGAGGACTCCTACATAAAAACCAAACTCTTTAGGCCAGCATTCAAGATCCCTTCTCACTTAGGTGCAGACACCTCAGAGAAATGTTCTGACCAACACCTGGAAGCCTGACACCTTCCAGCATTCAGAGAAACGGCCTCTTCAGACTGGATCCCATACATCCCCTGCCTTTCTCAACTTCTCCATTACTCTTCCCCCAGAATAATTTTCCCCTGAGAATAATTTTTCTGTTTTTAAGTGGTTGGAAAAAGAAGAAGAAGAAAATACTACAGGGACTATATGGTGGAGAAAGCCTAGAAAATTTACCATCTGGCTCTGTCTAGAAAACGTTTGCCAACTCCTGCCTTAGATCCTTGTGACTTAAATGACTCTTACAGTTACTGAGAAGTAATCTCCCACTTGCATGAACATGTGCTCATTCTCCAGCTATTTCAGATGATCATACATTCAACATTGAAAGGATGAGAGAACTGAATGAGAAGTAAATTAAATAGACGTTGAGAGGGAAGCATAAGGAATCTGGCTACCACATCATCTCCCCAGCCCTGTTCCTCACTGCCTGGTCTGATGTGGAATCAGCTGCTGACCCTGCTTTGCTGCTTCATTCTCTTTGGGTCCCACTGGGGTGGGCTGCTAGGATTCCTCAAATATGACCTACATATTTACCCAGATCGGTCTGAAGCTCTTCGGGACTTGGTGTGGGTTTAGGTTTGGGATGTGGAGGGTGAGTTCGTTGAGGCACTTTGGGAGCTGAGGGAAGAAAACCTCAGGTTAATACAGCATATTTGGTTCTGGAAGCTGTGGATAAGATTATACTTGTTATAATTTCTTGAGTTCCAGGAGATTTTTCTTTTGGGTTTGAAATATTTGCTCCTATTTCAATAAGGTGTCTCTTTTTATCCTGTAGTTTTTTTCTGAAGAACAAAAATCACACAGAAACGTGAGTTTATCTATTGACGATATTTCAAGGAGCTCCTCACAGCGATTCCTGAATGAAAAACAAATTCTAAAACCTTGCTGAGTTATGGCAGTGATGAGGGTAGGTATAAGGTGATTTTATATTAGTGATGATGCTTATAAATTTACCAACCTTGGGTATATTTTACTGTTTACTTGGGAAACAAGAACACATATTTTACTCTTTACTGAAACAGGAACACATCATTACCCCAAATGGCAAAACAAAAAACCAAAATCATGCATAGGAAAAATGTAGAAATTTAGATCTGCAAAAGAATTGTCACACTGTCCCAACAGTTGTGCCAATTTACTCAGCCTAGATCAGGTACAGACACCTTCTCCTCCACCCTCCAGTGATTAAATTGGAACTCAGTAACAAAGAATGTGGTTAAAATGTTATGTGGAAGCAAGATGTGGGGAGTTCAAAGTCATTACATTGCAGATATATAAACTGACCCTAAGTTCATGCTTGGCTTTCTTACCAACAAGAAATTGTTTTAATACTCTTCTATGTATTAAGAAGGAATTGAATGACAGAGGATGACGCAGAAGCCTTGTGAAGTGAGAGAAGCTGTGGTTATGATGGGGATGAACGGGTTGGAATGAGCCAGAGAGGCAGATGCTGACGGACATAACGTGCCATTACCTACTGTCGTGCCTGGAGCCTCAGTTCTAAGAACTGGTTCGAGGATCGTGGCAGGAACTGATCAAAAGTAATAAAAGAAACCAAAGTGATTTTGTGAATGCGTGAAACGTCAGAACATTCATCTTACCACTAAAACAAGATTTCCAAGGCTGCAAAACTAATTCTTAATATAGTAACTCAAAAGAAAGTGGCTGTATTTTTTTTCCTTCGACTATTTCTCCAAACCTTCATCAGGTACTCATTTGACTCAGAAGATGGTCAGCAATAGCCTCTGGACTTCGTTGAGCATCTCACTGAGGTCAACAGTAAGATCTTGTTGTTGGTTAACCGTTTGATTCTAATGAACACTAGAAAATCTGGCTAGTCATTTTCTTAGGAAAAGATATGGTAAAGACTAGAACTTTTGTGGAAGTCAAAAAAACAAAACATAACACAACACAATAGAGCGCTCATTATAAGCAGTAGTCAATAATGATAGCTAGAACAAACATCTACGTTTGAAAGTAAACACAGTGTAGCAGACAGCCCCTGTGGTGATCCCCGGTGATTTCTGCCTCTGGTGTTAACGGCTTTGTGTCATGTCTTCCCCTTGAATGTGTGCTGGATCTCTGATATCTTTCTAACCAATAAAATAAGGCAAAGGTGATGGGTGTCACTCCCTTGAATAGGTGCATGTGCTGGGAGTGTGTCTGCCATGCTAGCACAAGGGAGAGAGAAACAGTGAGGGAGGGAGGGAGGGCAAGAAGGAGACAATGGATTATATAAAGGTGTTAACCCCAGGGTTGGGGGAGGTATGGGGGGGGCATGATGGGGGGGGTTGCCTAGAGTTTGTGTACCACACACATTAACAGCCAAAAGGAAGCTGAGACTATACTCATTAAGAGACTAAGTCTTTAGTAAATACAGCTGTTAACATAAGTAGCTCAAGAACCAACTCTCAGTTTTGGTATCATTGGGCTGGGTGTCTTCAGTTCTAAGAACAGAAAAAGCATGATCCTGTGCAGAAGTAGGAATCATTGAAGCCCCTTAGATGAAATTTTTTTTTTTTTTGAGACAGAGTCTCGCTCTGTCACCAGGCTGCAGTACAGTGGCACGATCTCGGCTCACTGCAACCTCTGCCTCCCGGGTTCAAGCAGTTCTCCTGCCTCAGCCTCCCGAGTAGCTGGGACTACAGGTGTCCACCACCACATCCAGCTAATTTTTGTATTTTTAGTAGAGACGGGGTTTCACCATGTTGGCCAGGATGGTCTCGATCTCTTGACCTAGTGATCCACCTGCCTTGGCCTCCCAAAGTGCTGGGATTATAGGCATGAGCCACTGCGCCCAGCCCTTAGATCAAATTTAAGCTCTTGAGCAGACATCCCAGTCCCCTTTAATTCATCACTGAAGAGGAGGGTATCAGCGAGTTATCCTCTGTGAGTTATCCTGATAAGTCAGTTTCAACCCATTCCCTGCTTATCAGCCTCTCCTCATCCTCTACTCAACCAATTTCTATACTGGCTTCTAATTATCCTGGATATTTTCCTCCTCTAAATATCTGCCATGCTTCTAGGAGGTAGCATTTATACCATGGAAGAAATATTTGCATAAATGTGCTGCCTCATATTAGTTTCCACCTGGTTATGTAAGAACAGCTTTTGTTTACAACTACAGTGCAAACTGATTGGGAAGGAAAACAGCTTCCCACTTCTGATGTATGGACTAATATGGCTTTGGGGAATTAGAAGGAACTTAACAAAAGTAGTTTTTTTAAATGACTGTACTGGCTCAATACTGAGCAGCTTTATCTTTAAGACAGGAATGAAATAAAATAGCAAGAAAAGTAAATAATCACCAACAGAGAAGATCCCTATAAAGAAAGCAAGAGGTGCTAAGCTTGTCATGTTCTCCTCACTAACCAGTAGCTTTCACTCTTAAGAGATATATAGGGCACGACCCAATGTATCATATGTACACAGAACTGCCAGTCCCAATCGTGGTAGACTGCTTGGATTCTGTAAAACAGAAACTACGTATTTACCCAGTGTAGTCTGAGGTACTTCTGGATAGGGCGTGGTTTTAGGTTTGGGACGTGGACGACGGGCTCTTTTTGTTGTTGTTGGAGCTGAAGGAAGAAAATTTAGCATTAATATGGTTCTGATGGCTCCATTCACTATGAATAGGATGACATAGCCACAAGTTTTTAAATACTAGACCTACTAGCCTTTAAACCTACTAGCATCGATCACATTATCTGCTATGTAATTCGCTAAAATACTACTCATACATTAACAAAATAACACAAATGACAGGCAGATTAAAAAGGCAGATGTTTGGGAATGGTTGTACATAGAATAAAAAAAGACAAAAATAGAAACCAAAAAAAGGAAAAAAATAGAAAAAGAGATGTATAAGGCATGTATAAAGAAACTTCTGTATTACAGCCTGGTTAGCATAGATCAGGTCAGACCCTTCCTTGTTAGAGTTTAAGTCGAGAGAACTTTGTCACTTTGGCTTGAAATTTTCTCCTTCAGTATCTTAATAGGTTTTCTTTGATAACTGAAAGTTCTCCAGAGACAAAAATTATACATATAATTACATTTAAGAAACAAACATTAGAAACTATCATTATTTTCTTAAAAGTGTCCCTAATTCAAATCACTGCTTAACCCGACACTATTGACTTATAACTAGGCTTGGGCAAAATTTCCACTTGGTAATTTACTAGACTAAGTATATAAAATTCAATGAAACATCAATAAAGCAAAAAATAAAAATTATATAGAACTTGAGAAGCAGAAAGATGCATAAGGAAACGTCATGATATTATCATTGGATACCACGTTGGTGCACTAAATAAGGACTGTATGGGGAACTGTAGTTGGATCTTGGCTCTGACAGACAGTATTGTTCAGAGACTCAGATAGACATGACACAATTTCAAGCTGAGCTACGGAGCAGAGAGTTGTCTTGAATGAGGTCTTTGCATATTTCTATGAAAAAGAAAGCTTCCTATATTTTAAGATGAATACTGTAATGAGATGACAGCAAAGGATGGTCCCATCACCTATATGGAACCATAGCTAAATCTGACAACAAGTAAGAAAAAGCACTTGCTGAAGGACATAGAGAGTCATTACCTGAAGATGTCCCAGGAGTAATAGGTCCAAAGTCTGTAGCAAGAAATGATCAAAAGCAATTTTAAAAAGAAGTGTTAAAACACATGAGAAAAGCCACCATTCTCCCGAAAAGTGAACTTTACCATTATCGCATTGGTTCCACAGCCACAAAGCAAACACTGAAGTTCTCAAGTGAGAGTACGTATTTATATGTTTTTATGAAACAAATATAATCTTAGAATCTGTAACGTGGTTAACTACTAGTTTTTCTTATTTTTATATCATCTGATAATACAGTAGAAAACAGAAAACCCTGCTTAGAAAAATCTTAGGACATCTAATAATGTTATGTTTAAAAATTATGAAAAATTAATGTGAAAGTATAATTAGTTACACTATAAAATGGAAAATAAAGCCAGAGTTCATGATAGATGCAATTACTGATACGTTTAAGCAGATACAGTGATGAATCACTAAAATAGACAATGCTCTTCTTTGTTGAGAGTGCACTTTGGAAAAAGCCCAAGACCTCTGTTCAAACAAAGGCATACAAAGAGCCAGATATAGAGGGTCATTCAGTCCATCACACTTGTTAGTGCATCTCCGTTATCAGGATGGAAAAGGCCCGACCCCTAGGATAGGAGAGCATGCTGGAGCCAACTGGCTCAAATCCAGTCATCGAAGTCAGGCACTGTGCACCCATCAATAGGAGCACTACTGTCCAACTGAAAGAACACTGCCTTTCTCACAATCGGGTGGCACTTGCAGTTCCTGTCCTTCCGATGTCACCCTCGCATGACACATTCCTGCCTCTGTTTATGTGATTCCTGCCCAACTACCAATAAATCTACAGGCTCTACAAATTTCAAGGTCCACAAGAGGAGCTATTGCTCTGTTGCCTGGGCTAGAGTGCAAGGGTGCAGTCGTCACTCATTGCAGTCTCAACTTCCTGGGCTCAAGTGATCTTCCCACCTCAGTTACCCAAGTAGCTGGGACTACAGGCGTACGTGAGCATACCTGGCTAATTTTTCTTAAATTTTTTTGTAGAAATGGAGTTCTCCCTAGAGGTCCATATTACACTTATCAGCCCATAGATGTTTCACTTCTCTAAGAATTAACTATGTGCCTAACAGTTGGTAAAATTTAATAAATATTTGCTTTTCCTCCCACTCCTGTATATCTATTATGAAAGGTCTCACAAAGAGCAGCTTCTTTTAACTCAGATAAGTCATTTGTTTTTTTTTCTAAAATATTCTTCACAGAGGCAAACGTTCAAAGTGTGTGATGGGTTGAACTAAATATGCTAACTAGACACCTAATCAGGTACATTTTTTGCCAAGCTGAGGATACAAAGAGAAAAATGTAATGGAGCGTCAGAGAAGCAAACGAAATACCCAGGCACCAAGGAGGTCCTCACGCAAGTAGCATGAGGAAGTTATGGGTATCACCAGAGCACTGTGCTGTTAGCAGCTGCTTTCCGTGACTTGGGCCTTCACCCCAAGGGTCAAATGGGCTATAAGGTGGCATGTTAAACGGCCACCCCCATACCACATCCAGCGGGATGCCACAGGAACAAGGAACCACACATTATTTACCTAGTTTGGTCTGCGGTGTCTCTGGGCGTGGTGTGGTTTTATGTTTGGGACGTGGACGACGCGTTCTTGCTCGTGGTGGTGTTTTTGGAGCTAAAGAAAGGAAACTGGTTATTGAGGTCTTATGACTCCAGAAACCAACTAAACGATTACACATGACTCTAGATTTTCTATAGTTTTCTTAAGCCTTGAGAAATTTGTCTCTTTGGTTTGAAATTTTCTTCTGATCATCTATATGCAAAAAATATATATTTTTGGTATACTGACAGGTCTTTTGAGACAGATGGAATAAAAGTAATTTTAAAAAATAAACTTCAGCTTTATTGTTAGTTGCTGGTATAGGATTTTTGAAGAGGGCCCAGAACCAAGGGAAGTCAGCCATAGGCACATAGACACCACATCAGAGAGGGACCCAGGTCCACCTGCTTTTGGGAGAGTGTACTTAGAAATTACTTGGCTCAGACATACATCCCATTAAAAATTATGAGTGTAAGCACATTTCATTTTCTAAAAGGGCAGGCAATAAAAATTCCCTGTGTATCTTAAAACAACAGAAAGTAAGATGCCCACAGAATTATAATTGATATTCGTCAGGCAGACATTCATAATTGTATCTGAATATTCAGCTTCAACATAGAACACTACTGAGCAGAATTACAGGCTCTGTCAACCATTAGTAAAGTTGGATAATACGAAAAATGGGACACAGATGCCATTCCCTAGCGGCATATGGGCTTATAACCAAGTAACTTGTTTTAAGCATTTTCTTTTTTTTTTTTTTGAGATGGAGTTTTGCTCTTGTTACCCAGGCTGGAGTGCAATGGTGCAGTCTCAGCTCACCGCAATCTCCGCCTCCTGGGTTCAAGCAATTCTCCTGCCTCAGCCTCCTGAGTAGCTGGGACTACAGGTGTGCGTCACCATGCCCAGCTAATTTTTGTATTTTTAGTAGAGATGGGGTTTCACCGTGTTGACCAGGATGGTCTCGATCTCTTGACATAGTGATCTGCCCACCTTGGCCTCCCAAAGTGCTGGGATTACAGGCTTGAGCTACCACGCCCGGCCTAAGCATTTTCAATACACTCAAAATAAAGAATATGGTTCAATGACAAGAGGATAATGAGAAAATCTTATGAAAGAAAAAACCCTTGACCCAAACAGTGACAGAATAGACTAGACGATAAGCAGAAAAAAACTCATGAAGACATAAAAGGTCATTACCTAATGTTGTTACTGGAGCCTCAGTTCTCACAGTTACAGGCTCAATGTCTCTGGTGGGAACTAACCAAAAGCAATACAATAAACAATGGAGATTAAGAAATACAGAAAAAGAAAATTATTTTGAAAATGAATCTTAATGCTTTAAAGTTTAAAATGCATTTCTGAACTCTGGGAAAATAGTATTTGTTTTCCCATAACTACCCATACTATTATATCCATTTATCTCACAAAATAACCATACCCTTTGCATCCCTATAAGGCAATGAAAATATTTTCCTGTATTTCATTATCTGATTCCAGTAACATAGAAAATCTGGCTGCATGAAAATCTTAGCTGTCCAATATGTACTTTTAAAGTACTCTAAAAAATTGTTATAAAAGCTTCTGTTGGTATTTGAAAAGTTTTCACCATTATTAATTTGTTTTGAGAGGTGATCGTGAGGAGAATTAGAAAAATGTTTCAAAATGTCTCAATCAGTCTATTTACTGGAGATCCGTGGGAGGTGTGAAAAAGTCTTATACCTTTTATTTGTAATAAATATGATATTGCTTCTTGCTCTGCCTCCTTATTCATTTATTTCAAACGGCTAATTAGAAGATAATTATTCAAGTAGAAAACAGATAATTAAGAAAAAGTTCTAAAAGGTAATAATTCAACTTTTTGTCTAGACAAACAGGATTTCTACATTTTGCAATGAATTATACACAGATATAAAATTAATAAAGAATTGTAACTCTCCGGTATTAGCATCTCCATTTACTTTTCACTAAACTCAGAAGGCTAAATGTAACATTCAAACATCTCATCCTCAAAAACTCTTTAAGCGTTTACAGAGAGACTGACTGACTTTATTGCTTAAGATGTGATAGCACAAAGTTGGCTTGAGCCACCCCTGAGAGCATCTTCAGAACTAAAGGCATGTATAATAGAAGACACGGAGGAAGCCAGGGCAACAGGATGACAAGATTTACAATTGATTGCCTTCAAACGAAACAGGGAATCCTTATTTTGCTTGGAATTTTGCATTACAAGAGGAAGGTAGCAACAGAAAGATCAATTTGCATATGAATAATGTGGAACAAGAAGAAAGGACTTTTGCAAGAAAGAGACAGTTATGTACATCATGATCTCCTCATAAACACACTGAGGACACACTCCAACCGGCTTTTTCATCGCTTCCCTCCCACATCCATAAATCACACACGACAGAAGCAGAGGTTTCAAATACTTTTCTAGTTCCAAAGATGGATATAGACAGTGCCTGTGGCTCTTGACAGCATCAAGTGCTGTAAGCAATCTGAATGTCTCCGAAGGCAATCGAAGAAAGAATAGCATTTACGTGTTACAAGCTGAGCAGTAGATGTAAGAATGCCTAATGATGTTAAAAAGGCCCCTGCTGAAAACAGCAAACAATTTTTTAAAATGCAAAAAAGTGGTGAATGACCACTGTGCATACTATAGCTAATGAAAGAAGAGATGAGAGGGGCAAGCTCAGAGAAACATGGGCCAAGAAGGAAGAAAGCATCATTACCTATGGTCATTGAGGGAGCTTCAGTTTCAAATGGAACAGGCTCAGAGACTGCATCATTAAAAAAATAAACAGATATAAGTAATAAAAGCAAGGAAGTGTAAATTTTTGGGTGTTCACTGGTGTTTAATTCAAAGGACACAGATATTTTAAGTTAATATAAACTGCCTGCTTTTTTTTTTTTTTTTTTTTTGAGAATGAGTCTTGCTCTGTTGCCAGGCTGGAGTGCAATGGTGCAATCTCAGCTCACTGCAACCTCTGCCTCCCGGGTTCAAGCGATTCTCCTGCCTCAGCCTCCCGAGTAGCTGGGATTACAGGCGCGTGCCAAACGCCCGGCTAATTTTTGTATTTTTAGTAGAGAAGGGGTTTCAGCATGTTGGCCAGGATGGTCTCGATCTCTTGACCTCGTGATCCACCCGCCTCGGCCCCCCAAAGGGCTGGGATTACAGGCCTGAGCCACCGCGCCCGGCCTATAAACTGTCTTCGTGATAGGCTTACTTACTATGTGAGATGCTTCTTAGCAAATTAAAATTTTATACCAATGGGAATCTTAGGAGAAAATTTTAACTGCAGAACAGCTGGAGTAGGAGAACTGTTATATAAATATCTTCTTATGTGGTTAGAAAATTACTCAGTTAATAGTTCCAGTTTAAACTATTGGCCGGGTGCAGCAGCTCACGCCTGTAACTGCAGCATTTTGGGAGGCCGAGGTGGGAGGATCACCTGAGGTCAGGAGTTTGAGACCAGCCTGCCCATCATAGTGAAACCCCATCTCTAGTAAAAATACAAAAATTAGCTGGGCGTGGTGGCAGGTGCCTGTAGTCCCGGCTACTGGGGAGGTTGAGGCAGGAGAATTGCTTGAGCCCAGGAGTCGGAGGGTGCAGTGAGCTGAGATTGCACCACTGCACTCCGGCCTGCATGACAGAGCGAGACCTCGTGCCTAAATAAATGAACAGAATAAAATAAAACGTCCACAGAGTATTTCAGAGGCAGCCAGTCCCTGGCTAGCAGTCCTCCTCCTCCGCTGTGCCTGTAAATGAAGAGCAGTGTAGCCTTCTGTGTGTGCTGGCTAACAGCGGTTACTAAATCACTTTCAAAAATGTTTCACACAGAAAACTCAGGCTTCTGTTCATCACGAATGCAGAAAATAGACCTAAAAACGCTTTTAAAACATGGAATGCCAGTAAATCAGGCATAAAATTTACTAATTTTCTACATATTGACTTGTTCATTTAGTACTTAAAACATCAGTGTGGCTGCTTGGAAAAGATAATGAACAAAATTATGGTATTTGGGTTCTATGATTTATATGATATGACAGACTGTAAACATTTTCAGCCATGCTTCCAGAGAAAATCCTGTTAAGCTACAGCACTGGAAATTATGTTTACCGGATTTAGTTGGTGGCATGCCTGCTTCTGCTGTGGTCTGGGGTTTAGGAAGTAATTGTTTTGGTGGTTTTGAACCTGAAGAAAATTAGAGTGCCATAATTAGTGTTACAGCCGAGCTGTGAATGTGAAAATTAATGTTACTTACACATTGTTTTCTTATTTATAGATCAAGGCATTGAAAGTCGTGATTACCAGGCTGAATTTCAGGTGCATCTGGTCTGTGTGTGGTTTTAGGACTCTCGGATGGTTTTGAGGCTACAGACAAAGGTATTAAAATTAGCAAAATGGGTCATGGCTGTCACTGTGAAAATTAAGGACAGGTAGGCTGAACAGACACTGTACAGATTCAATGAACATATAAAAATTTCTTGGGTGTGGGAGGGTGAAAAGGGTCTGCATTTTAACTACGCACTAGCATAATTAGTTTTTCCTGAAAGGAAAAACGATCAATAAATGTGTTTTTGGGCAAAAGTAATAAGAACTGTTATAAGATGTTTTTCCTATATAAATAATATTAAAATAGACAAAGTACTATTTCTTTGGTGGAAAGGTCTTCTTCAGTATAAAAACAGCAAGTTAGAAATCTGATTGCTTAGGAGGTGATCTGGAAGTAATCCATAAATACTTAATATTACGCATGGGAAAAATAATGTTACATGGCTGCCAGTGTGTGAGATTTTCCAAAGTAAATTCGTGATAGCTTCTGAGAGTTAAACTGTAATAAAATGATTATAATCAAACAGCATTAGTACTAAAAACAATAAAATCAGCTTGGGACTTTTAGTGCTCTCAAGTTCCAAAGACCATCACTAGTTTTACACTGGACTCTAGACCAAGAACAGTCTTGGTGCCTCTAGTTATCCAAATCTACTCAAAAACACTTTTCGAAGACACAGAAGAACCGAAGAAGCCGTTATTTCAAGCAGCTTTTTAAAGAGAAGAAAGTCTTGGACGCTGAATCAGTAAAGCAATGAAGTGCGAACCACGGCGCTGCAGTCAAGTCTTGCCGTCTGCTCAGCGCAGGCTGCCGCAGACGTCCCTGTGTGAGCGGGCCGATGGCTTTCCCAACCCCAGGACACAGCGGGAAGGCGGACGCCGCAGAGGACAGGGAAGTTCGCGCCCGGACCACAGAGCTTCCCCGGGTGGGCACACCGGGCCGTTTTAGAGCTCTCCTATGCTCGGGATCTTCGAGCCCAGACAGGAAGGTGAAGAAAAGCGCGGGATGAAATGGTGACCAGGTGGTGGCCTGGCAGGCACGCCTGTGACGGAGAATGGGGAAGGCAAAAGCAGCGGCCCGAGGGCGCAGCCAGGGCGCGGGGAGTGCGATTACCGGTCGCCAGCGCCAAGGGCTCCGGCCGTACCGCGGCAGGCTCCAGGGCTGCAGAAGCAAGCACCGAAAGCATGAAGGACTTCAACAGGGGCATCCTGAGGAGGGACACATGACGCCGCACGCTAGGACACCCTATCTAAATGACGCACTGCGGCTGAACGTGAGTTCCCTCTTACTTCCCCGACGGCCCTTCTCCTGGGCGCGTCCCTGCCCCTCAGCTGCCGTGAGTGAGCACCCTAAGACTCACGGTGCCTCAGACGCAGGACCCGCCCCACGGGCCAGCCCTCCGCCGTGTGCCTAATGACTAAGCACAAACATGTTACACAGCACGTGTATCAGAGAAGCAGTGCATGTATAAAAGCGGACGTAGAGCACAGATGCTCAGCCATCACAGTCAGGCCCGCTGCTCCCCAGGGGACGTGACCGCTATAAACCGGAAGCTGCCATACTCCACTTCCCACGTGCACTGGAACCGGAAGAGCACATTTACCCGGTGGGAGCGAGGGCACGCCTGGGCTAGCTGTGCTTTTAGGGCGGGGACGCGGGCGGGGGCGACGACCGGGCCTTTTGGTCTTTCGTGGTCCTGAAGGAAGAAAATTAGCAAGTTAATACAAGAAGGCGGATTTACAAACTCATGATAAATATGACATCCATCTCAGAAGCGCATTGAAGCCCTTTGATTTACTGTGGACATGTTTCCATGTGTTCTGCAAGTTTCTATAATTACTTATCTAGTTAAATGAAGTCTTTAATAACTTTTGCCAAAGATTAATAAACTGTCCAAGAGATCTCTCTGTTCTTTCACTTTGAGATGGAACATCTCAAAACTTTGTACAGCTTAGAGAAGACAGTCATTCAAAAATACTGAAGGCGTATGTTCAACAGGAACATGTGAAACGTTGCTTTTATAAAGCCATTTGGGATAAAAAATAAAATATATTTGGCCTAAGATTCAAACACAGAAATTTTTCACTTAGCATTTAAAATATCCACAAATCAACAAGATAGGCAGAAGGCTTTGAATTCAGTAATTATTTCAGGAAAGACAAATTTTAAAAAATGAGATATAGTTTATAAACTGTATCTATAGGACTTAACTTTTTTTTTTCTTCTGAAGAACAAAGCACTTACACACACAAATGGGCATTAATGTATTAATTCATTAATGTGAGCCTGTCAATACAGATACCAGCAGTCAGGAAAAGAAGAATGAAGGTCATCCACTCAATAACTCTGTTACCTAATGTTGTTGTTGAAGGTTTGGTTCCCAGTGTTTCAGGTCCTAAGACAATGTGAAAAAAATCAAGAAAGAATCATGATCAAAGGAAAAATGATGACATGTATTTAAAACACGGAATATGCTTAATTTTTAATTACTAGGTTGAGCAAATATAAAGGTGACACTTTTATTCACATATGAAGTTTCTTTTCTACTTCAATAGATTCCTGTGTTTTTGACGAAGTGAACAAAAAATGTAGCCAGTCAGTTAAGTTTGGAAAGAGAAATGGAACAAAAAGGCATGATTCTCATTTGGAATATGTGACTGTAATAAAGCAACCATCAGTTCATGTTATGAAGGAAAATATGGGTTATTGGCTAGTATGGCACCAAAACACATTTTTTTTCTCTTTTGAAGAAAAAGAAGCTATAAAGATTGGGGTTGATTTTTCTATTTCTCTCTTTGAGTAGATTTCCTAGTGACACATCAGAATATTTAAATCTGTAAAGATCATAGAGCTTTTCAAGCAAATCTGTAAAAGTTAGAGTTTTAAAAGTAAGGAAAAAACCTCCAAAAGAGAAAACATAAATATGGCCTATGAACCTCAGGGTCCTCCCCTAGCAATAAACACGTTAGAACAAACTCAGGACATATTCCTAAAATGTAACTTAGGGAAAATAGAGAATGTATCAAATTAAAATTAGTATTGCTTTCATGGGTGTCTCGGAAGCTCTGCATAAATCAAGCACAGGCTGATAGCACATCTTCGGGCACAAATGGCTGGAAAAAGAACTGAAGGACAATTAAGACCTATTGGGCTGGGCACGGTGGCTCACGCCTGTCATCCCAGCACACTGGGAGGCTGAGGCGGGGACATCATCTGAGGTCAGGAGCTGGAGACCAGCCTGGCCAACGTGGCAAAACCCCGTCTCTACTAAAAATACAAGAAACTGGCTGGGCCTGGTGGCTCAGGCCTATCATCCCAGCGACTTGGGAGGCTGAGGTAGGAGAACGGCTTGAATCTGGGAGGTGGAGCTTGCAGTGAGCCGAGATCACGCCACTGCACTCTACTTTTTTTTTTTTTTTTTTAAAGAAAGAAAAGAAAAGAAAAGAACAATATATATATATATTTAAAAAAAAACCCAAAGCTGAACAAAGTTGAACATGGAAAGTGTTAAAGATGTTCTGTTTTCACTCACTATAAAAAGCTTCATTACCTATTGTTGACTCTGATGGCAGTGGAGTATGAGGTTCTGGGGCTGTAATAAAAGCAAGTAATATCAAAAGCAATCCTGAAGGGTACCAGTTAAGACAGAAGTGACACGTTCTTTACTGTAAGCAGTGTTCTCTCCTGGGTGAATGATTAGCTTCTACTGGCTTATGCCAGTGAAGTTCAACCTTCCACATCCTCTCTACAAACCACAAGAATTGAGAATGCTCCTTTTTGTTGATTTTCAGCTGTTACCATCACTTCCCGAAATTCTAGTTTGCCTCTGGTGCTGAGGAAATACTAACTTAGAGGGAGTTCTGGGCAGCCTCTCTGAGGCTGTTCAGAGTGTCCAGTCATCTGCCGTTTGCTTCTTGCACGACAGCCAGGTTCATCCAAGAAAACAGAAAGGGCAGCAGACTCACCCCCTGACACTGTGTCTGTGCTGTTCATTTGCAACGATCTCCAGCTTGGCTGGACCTGGCATTCTCTCACAAAAAGATAGGAGTTAAACTTATGGTTCAAAAGGGACCACAAGTTCATATGACACACCCTGTATTCACTAGTTATCTATTGCTGGTAAACAAATTGATTCACATATGAAAGTTAACCCATTTGAATGGTAAACCAATGAGTCCAAAAAAACCAATGAGTCCAAAAGAGTCTCATATTTCATGAAATGTTAATTAAATAACATCTAAATATTCTGATAAACTTTCCAATGTTTATTCAGACTAGCAATCAGTACATTAAACTTCATGCTGAATGTAGTTTGGTTACAATATTTTGGCTTTAAAAAAGATTAACCAATAAGTTTCTTATTCTTCTATGAACAAAAAGACTTACTGTTTAAGAAGAAAATAAAAAAGGAATTGTTTATTTTTGAAATGGAAAGAAAAAATTAAGATTCTTCAGCTTTTTTCTTATAGAAAGAAAGTAATCAACATGGCACTCACAGACCATCTTAATAGAACTTAAATCGTTCTTCTACTTATACATTTCTAACATTAGACTTATCAGGAATTATCTCTGATATTACTTAACAAGGGAGTTGTTTCTATGTAGCAACTAACAACAATTGCTTCTATATAGCAACTAGTTTTTAGCAACTGAAAAATATAAGAATGCATATAGAGAATTTTTATTTCTAAAAGCAATGGATAATAGCATAAGGTGCTATTTAAAGGCATTATCATCCATTAGCATATCTGTGATCAAAATATTTTTGTGTTGAGGCTGTTTTAAACAGTGCAAATCAGATGCAAAAGAAGCAAGTTAAAAGTTGTTTTTAAAAGCCCAGAATACTGATTTCTCAAGAACTTGTGCAGAGATAGATTGTAACAGATGCATGGCAAAGCAGTAGTGATGTGACAGACTGAAATACGTAGGACAAAGTAAAAATTCTGAGTGTGTGTGTGAGTGAGTGAGCTGTATGAGAGAAGACAGGAGGGAGAGTGTGTGTGTGAGAGGAGGAGGGAGGGAAAGAAGAGGGAGGGAGAGGATGTGTGTGAGAGAGAGGAAAGGAGAGAAGAAAGAGTACTTGTGGGAGAAGGAGAGAAGAGAGTATGTATGTGAGAGAGAATGAATGTGTGAGAAAGAGAAAGAATTGTAGGTGTGTACGTGTAAGAGAGTGTATGTATAGTCTACGTATCTCAGTGCTATAGGACAAGATGAAAATAAATATCAATACATGAAATATAATTAATATGAAATAAGCATTCATACCTGAAGATAGCAAACAAATCATTATTTTGAAACTTCAAGGTTGTGATTCATGTTTTTGATTCTACAAAGTTGCCTTCCACAAATGTGACAAAGAACATAAGATCTGCTACTCATTGCATCTTTTAGACTTCACAAAAATTAAAGAATGTTGCTTTTAAAATTATAAGGAAAAATCTGCCTTTTTGAGTCCCTCACCGAGTTTGAAACCAAACAGGCCTAGAACTCACTCCATTGATTAAGCTTCAAAGTCAATTGCACATAAAAGTCTACGTTTAGTAAAAATGAGCATCTCTTCTGACAAGACAATTTGACAGTCATAAGGAATTATGGGTAAAGGGACAAAATGTTCCATAACAAAGCTGAGTGGTCTGTAAATGACTGAGCCACTCATCTCCGCACAAAACAAAGACAAATTGGACTCACGTGCATGGAGAGGAACGAGAACAACTTCCAATTGTATCCACCTTGGAAGACAGTTACGTGAAACAAACACCTGGAATTGGGGGCACTCCCTTATTTTCAGTCCATTAGAAGATTAAAGATTAAACCATGAAGGAAACAATTCCCATTGGATGAGGTAGCCAAGTTAAGACACGGTAAGCGGCTGTGGTTTTTGAGAAATGCACTGAACTGTGTTTATAAAACAAGCCCAAATCAATGTGGATTTTTCCTCGTTGACTGAACCACCAAGCAAAGCCAAAGGAAAAGCAGTCTGTAATGGAAAGTGCAACAGAAAAATAGAAGAGTGTGAGGAGAGTGCTGGGAGAGGCCTCAAAAAGCTTTGGGTGGTTTATTTGCTCTTCTGAACCTTGGCTAGAAACAGACATCTTTAGGAGAGCCATAAAGGTGGTCTGCCCTAAATAAAAATAAATAAAATAAAATGTAAGAAGCTCAAACCAAAGCAATGGTTTGCAGAGATCCAGGCGTCATCCTGTGTTGCTATGGACCATTCAAGGTCCGCTCGAGTTGGCACAGGTCTGGGTGTGGATTCTGAAGTCACTACACTGCTGTTAGAGGAAGGAGGGTGGATTTTCTTTGATGATTAGAAGGTTTAGAAATCAAAGGAACGTTAACACATTAGCCCCCAAGTAATTCTTCCCATTTTAAAAGGAAATGTCAAATTAAGAAGTCTTTTCACTCAAACACCTTAGAATGGTAAGAATGTATACCCTTCCTTCCTCATTTGTACTAATTTCCTCTCAGAAATCTTTTCTTAGAAACCACTGAAATGAACAATGTAACCTATCATATATAAACTGTAACCAACATTTGGAGCATTTTTTGATGTGTGTCAATTTTATGTTGTAATAACAGAAATAATTACTTTGGAGAGAAATGCTTAAATCTGGTGACTCAAATAAACAGTCCTATTTCATGATCTGCTTGGTAATGGCCCTCTGTTCAAAATACAGCCTAGTTACTACTTTATCCCAAACCTCTCTAAGCATAGTTTTTAAATAAGCGTGTATTAAACCCTTCTCTCATACGGCTGTCAGTGGTTTATTCGATTTAAACCACTATTAAGGCTTTGAGTTTTACTAGCTATGTTTCTTCCTCCGAAAAACCTGACTGGGAGTTTTTCATTCCATTTCTCTGACTTGGAGACCTCATCAATGGTCACAGTGTCAACTACATTCCCTTTGCCTAATCCCCAGTTTCCTTCCATCTGCACCTACACCTGGAAATCTCACTGCTTCTTTACAGGGAGTAATGAGGATTCTTTCTTTGAGCAGTTACATTTTTCTTCCTAGCCATTTCATTGCAAAAATAAATCATGCCCACTTTAGCAGAAAATCTCTTGCTTTAATAATCCTACTTCGTAAACATGCCATTAATGGAAATGCAAGTTCAAAATCCATTAAACATTATAGTGAGAAATATTTTCCTTCAGTGGTAAGGGTTTAACATTTAGATAACGATGACACTCAGTGGTGACAAGTTCCCTGTACTCAATCTTATAAGTCAACATTTAAGACTGCTATATGAATTACAGATAGATAGAGAACTCCAAGATTTGGTCATTCAATATATTCCACAATCTTTTTTTTTTTTGAGCGGACTGTTGCTCTGTTGCCCAGACTGGAGTACAATGGCACGGTCTCGGCTCACTGCAACCTCTACCTTCTGGGTTCAAGCGATTCTCCTGCCTCAGTCTCCAGAGTAGCTGGGATTACAGGCACGCGCTACCACATCCGGCTAATTTTTGTATTTTTAATAGACGGGGTTTCACCATGTTGGCCAGTCTGGTCTCGAACTCCTGACCTCATGATCTGCCCGCCTCGGCCTTCGAAAGTGCTGGGATTACAGGCGTAAGCCACCGCACCTAGCCATTCCACAATTTTTATGTCTTAAATTATATATATAGAATGATCCCTTCCGCAAAAGCAGTTTTTGCTTTTTAAAGGAAAACGCCACTAAAAATTCCTAAGAGCTAAACAGATGTCAGTGTTCAGAAATCAGCACCAATTTAGAAGTCTTGGATCGTTAGGAAAATACAGGTCTTTCTGGTCTTCTAGCCTGAGAACTGAGAAGCTCTAAAATAATGCAGGGTCTTAGAAGACAGAAACACTTATCTTGTTTCCAGCTGAAAGGCTATTGTTAATGTGATTAGGATTCCAGTCAACAATGGTATTGGAAACTGTTTTGCAGTACTAGACAAGGGAGTTCTCAATCATTCACTTCATTATATTTCTGTGTTTTCTCTGTGGTGACCATGAATATAATAATCCACCACAGTGCTCAGAGCACTGCTGTGATATCACTGTGGCTGTTTATGATGAGATCATTTCATTGCATGTTTGCACTTTACATGGAAAAATGTAACAAATGTCAAAATACAAACCAGAAATTCTTGCTCCAAAGAATTGCATAAAACTTGACCCCACTTTTGGAATATTCAAAAAAGTTTAGGGTAATTACCAGGTTTGGTGTGTGTCACTTCTGGGCTGAGAGGTATTTTAGGTTTCAAAGAAACAGACTGTGTTTTACTGGGAGCTGGAAAAATAAAGAAACAAAATAATAAATCAATCAATATTGAGGCATTTCACCACAGAAGTAAAACCTAGAAATAAACTATACATTAAGTGGAATGAACCCAGTCTCTTGGAAGATTTTGGAAATACTCCATTAAAAGAATATTTCATTATCCATTCACAGAGAAGTAGTTAATTTTCATCTTGTTTAGAAAAAACATTTCAAGAATATATTTAACTAACAAATACAGCATTGCTACTGGTCACAATAATTATTTGAAGTAAAGATAGTTCTTTTAATCTATGATTTTAAAAAATCAGTCTAATTATTTTGTACCCTTACTTTATATTTCTCAACCACATCTAAGTCTGAGTACCATGAAAAAAAACCCCACCATGTTTTACAATTAATATTTACAATGTATGTGCAGGTTTGTTACACAGGTAAACTTGTGCCATGGTGGTTTGCTGCAGCTATCAACCCCTCACCTAGATATTAAGACCTGCTATATTTTTATCAGCCTTATAAACTAAAAAGGAAAAAATCTAAAATCATCCAAACCAGTAACTGATGTACATGTCTTCTGAAGATACAACAATAAATAAATGTAAACTCCCTGCATATAATTTTAGGGTAGTGGAGTTTTTTTCCCCTAATATTTCCAAAATCTGTCACTTTAAGCCTGTCTACCTAAACACATTTTAATAAAAAAATTACTCTCACAAAATATTCACCAATAGGTATAATGCTATGATCTGAAGCATAAAGTAATTCTACTAGCATTAAATTAAAAGCTGTTTTTCCAAATGAAGTCTGAAGTTGAACTTGAGAGTGTTACTAAAAAGCAAAAGAGCATGATATACAAGACTCAACTTCAAATACAATGTCTGGACAGATGACAAGGGAGCAGCAATGGTTCAAAAGCTGGCTCAGAATGACAGCTGAAGGCTGAGTTCAGATCTATTAACTGTGGGGCAGCGAGCCACAACCACAATAGCTGTGGGGTTGGTGTACTCTATGAGATGGGCCCTGCCGTTCCAATGAGCCATTTTGACCGTCTTAATAGCTAACAGACATTACATAAAAGCCGGGGCACTAGATTTTCCACGGTGAAATGAAGCAACACATCCACTAAGGACATATCATTATTACCCAGTGTTGTCCATGTAGGTTCAGGGCTTTTAGAAATTTTAGGTGTAATTGTTCCAGCACTTGTGGTTCTTTCTGGTGATGGAAAGGGAAAAAAAAATATTGAAATATCCTAGAGACAATAAAAAGATACCCTCTCAAGAGGAACTAAATGACCTGTTTAAAATCCTGCCATATTTAGTAGTCAAAGTATATAATGAGTAAAAGTTTTGAGGAAGAATTTTTAAACTGTCATCACAGTATACGTCATACAAAATTACATTTATCTTATAATGGAATAAGCAAAATCCAGTTGGTCAAACATGATTCTGAGTGTATTGTCTGACAATGAAGAATTGATCTCCAGGTTAATAAGCATCTGTACCACCCAAACTCTGTGCTATAATATATATGTTATTCTCTTCTCCTTTCCTTCTGTCTAAATCCTACATGTATACTGGGGCCTGCATCTTCACCTCTTTCTTGCTTGAAGCATTTACACAAATATTATAGTCTCAGAAATAAGTTACAGAAATGTATGTTGTGCGATCATCTTTATAACATCTCAAGGTTACCATCTATTTGAAAACCAGAGTCACATCCTCTCTAACTCAGCCATTGCCCTAGTGCAAAATTGAAAACAGAGCAGGTATCAAAAAAGTAAGAACCAACACCCTAATAATATTTTAATAAACATTCACACACAAAAAAATGAATTACATGTATCACCCTATATTGCTATGAGTATGACTTGTTTCTAGGTTTTTACCAAAATTCACATGCAAAAATATAATTTTCAGTAAACCCCTTTTGGAGACATTTGAGTTTTTTGTTATTTTGTATCACTAATTATTCATCTTTAATTTCAAATTTTGTAAATGACTATAAAACATATCCTTTTTTTTTTTTTTCCTGAGATAGGGTCTTGCTCTGCTATCCAGGCTTGAGTGCAGTGGTGCCATTATGGCTCACTGCAGCCTCAAATTCCTGGGCTCAAGCAGTCCGCCACACCGGGCTAATTTTTTAAGCATTTTGCAGAGACAGAGTCTCACTATCTTGCTCAGGGTGGTGTTAAACTCCTGGCCTCAAATGATCCTCCTGCCTTGGCCTCTCAAAGTGCTAGGGGTACAGGTGTGAGTCACTGCACCTGGCTCTCCCTCTTTCTATAAGAAGATGGACATTATCCATCTGCAATTACATATCATGCAAGGACAAAGAGACATTTACCAGGTTTGGTTCTTGGTGGTTTGGGCCTGGGGCGCCGTTTTGGTGTAGAAGGAATAGATGTAGTTTGCCGGGGAGCTGAAAGAAGATTGAATATATCTTTGATGAGTGATATTTCTCAGGGGTCAATCAGGTTGTTCCTGTAAACTTGCAAACTTCAAGTACAAGAACTGCTTTCTATTTCCTTGTATCCCTAGAATGTCCAGTACATTGTTTTATACATAGTAGGTGCCCAACAAGCAAGGGGTGACGGGGACAAAAGGTATTAAATTTCCATGTGAGAACTGAAGACATACATTGTTCAATTGTGTATCAGAAGCAAGCACCCTTGAGGCATTTTAGAACACAAGGTACAATTAAGAACTCAAAAGGATGACATTGAACAGCTGGAGACAAGCACAAATGATGGAAATTTGGAACTACTTTTTTTTTTTAATGGAGTCTCATTCTGTTGCCCAGGCTGGAGTGCATGGTGCAACCTTGGCTCACTATAACCGTGGCTTCCCAAGTTCAAGCAATTCTTGTGCCTCAGCCTCCTGAGCAGCTGGGACTACAGGTGTTCACCACCACACTTGGCTAATTTCCGTATTTTCACTAGAGACAGGGTTTCACCATGTTGGCCACGCTGGTCTGGAACTCCTGGCCTCATGTGATCTGCCTGCCTTGGCCTCCCAAAGTGCTGGGATTACAGGCGTGAGCCAGCACACCTGGCCCAGAACCTTAATTGTGTAGCTCTTTACTATCCCCACCAAGTGTTAATGAACTTTGTGATTTCAATGATTTTTTGTTAGAATATGTAGGTTGCGTTACCCCTTTTTATCCATCTTTCCTCATCACGTCCAGGACTGCAAAGCCTACTTGGTGCTATCTATACTTAGACTACTTTGGGTAAAATACTTTGATCAAATGGTATCTAAATGTGCTAAGTAGAAGGGAAGATATTTTGAAATAATTATAATTCTGCTGCTATTTTCCAGCTGGCAAAGTTGAAAGAAGAGTTGGAAGGAAACAATTCCTCAAAATATATAGACTTCAGGATTGTGAAAATTCTCTGAGGATGATCATAAGGCTAAGTATGATAGATAACTCAGTTCTTTGAATAATTTCGTGGTAGAGACTGAAGGGAAATATTTAGCAAAAACAAACAATAACAACAACAAAAATCCCCAAATTCTGAAATGGCCAACGTGACTTTTTTGTCACATTATCTGTTTCTTCAATGCATATAACTACACAAATGCCATTAGTTACCAGGTGTTGTAGGCTGCGTTTCCAGACTGGTAAAGATTTCCAGATTTTGAGGAACAAACAGTGTTTCACTTGGAGCTGAAAGCACAAACACCCCATCCCATCGAATAATCCCAGTTAAAATGAGGTATTTTAAGAATTTTCACAAGCTTTTAGATGGAATAAAGCACATGCCACAGGTACATGATTCAAGATGAAAAAATGCATGTGGTCTTGAAAGCTAGTGAATAAAATTCTGATTTAAAGTAGGAAAGAGGCTGGAACGATTGTTCAGTAGCTGACTTCAGGCCGACCTGAAGCACGGAAGTAAAGTGACGGAGGCTACACATGTGTGAGATGAGAGGGTGTAGGTGATGATACCCATGCAGTTTTCAAAGCTTTCGTAACTGAAAGGATAGGGAAAATATTACCTATTACAGTTCAAAATAATAAAACAGAGTGCCCAAATGGAATGTGAAAGATGACTGTATTTAAAATACGTAGACACATGTATTAAGAAATAAGATAGACAAATGCTTAGATGTGATGGAATGAAATGGTCATTCAGAAGAAAGGCATTCACAGGAATTTTTTTGATGGAAAGTAAAGTATGATTTTTCTGTTAAAAACATTACCCAGTGTTGCCCTTGGCTGTTCAAGAGTTCTAGAAGTTTTAGGTGGGACAGAATCCAGAATACGGTCACTTGTTGCTGTTGGAATAAATGTCAACATTTATAAAAGCAGAAGGCCCCAGGAATAAATACAAATTCAGGAGTAATAAATTACGCCTCATATGAGGAAAAATATCAATACTTGAGGGATTGCTGACCCACATTTTTAAACTAGTGATACATTAGGAGTTGAAGGTGAGCTCACTTTAAAAAACATACATACTTTAAATATTAGAAACCTGGATTAAACAGTGTTTCATACATTCAACTGGTTTTCAACGAGCTTTTCTGGTTTCTTCCATTCTGTTTCATAATTGCTAATTGAACCCACTACTGACGTTCTATTTCATTGTTTTATTTTCTGCTCTTTAAAATTATACACTTTTATTTATCATGACACAAATAATACTACATATATCAAAAATATCAGACATATATCTATACCTGGCAGAAACCAGTCTTCCTCTCTTTGAATCTCCTACAGTACCCAGTTTAGTAGGTGTTCGATAAACATTTGCTAAAAGTTGCTGGTGGACGAGGTGACTTACTGTAGATGGGTCAGTAACTGAATGCCAAAGATTAGACCCAGTGAACTGCCATGGTCAAATGAATTATGTGACTGTTCTACAGCAAGTGTTCTCACCTTGGCACTATTGACAATTAGGGTCGAATATTCTGTGCTGTGGGAGGCTGCTCTGTGCACTGCATGGGTTTGGCAGCACACCGGCCTCTGCCCACTGGAAGCTAGTAGTCCTTCCCCAAGTTGTGACAACCAAAAATGTCCTGGGGAAGGGATGGGAGTACCAAATTACCCCCATTTAGGAACTACTGCTCTAGACAAAACCCTCTAGAAACTCAGACGTTTTTATGATGATTCTGAACAATACAGTGATAAGCTGTTACGTGACTGTTCCCCACTGGCAGGCCAGTGTATCTACATCTCCCTCGTGTGACACAGCTTATTTACTGAGAGATGCAAAGAACTAATCAGTCTATGGGAGGAGCGGGTAAAACACATCTCCCTCATACAGGTGGATATTTCGCCCACGCAGAGCTCCAGAGAGCACACTTTTTCACTCTGCAAAAAACTAAAGGAAAAACCACCAAGTGTTGTTGGGACACCTGGGATCCAAAGACAGGATTGAGAGGCCGGGTATACCTGTATAGGACTCTGAAATCTCAGGCTCTTCTGATGTCACAGGGCTTGGGAAAACATCATAAGTTGCTTAAAAAAAAAAAAAAAAAAAAAAAAAGGAAGGCAAAACAAGAGAGATGTTAATTTTGGTTAATTTTGATTAATTTTGAAAGATTGCATGGCATGTTGTAATGCTGGCTGAAGGACAGTCTTATGTACGTGCTGGCGCATTTTGGCCCCAGGCTGCTGGCCTTGTCACTGATGTGTAAGCGATCACCGAAACTTGCCTTTGGTCCTTTCTGCTCTGAACCGCAGGATTTTATATAGTGAGCCCTGACGCCGGCCTCCAGGGCGATGAGAATGTAGTGCTATATATTTATAATCATGCACTGCCAGCAGTAAATCAAAGAGCTTCAAAGAGGACAAACATAAATAAAGTCGGATGGCAGTTTGGGGAAAGAATTCTGAAGGAAACAGCAGTCCCATTGAAGTGACTCGCCCGTCCATTGCTTAGTCTCTGCTTAGTAAAAGTTACTGTTATGAGATCTTATGTTTGGACAGCACTTCACAGTTTGCAGAGACTTTCTCACACACCAACTTATTTAACCCTCTTAACAGCCCTGAGAAATAAGTGATGTAGGAAGTGGCCCCATCTGACAGATAAGGGGAGATTATCGTCATTTTCTAGATAAGAAAGTTGAGGTTTGCAGCATGAAGACGTCTGCCGGTGGTCACACACTGAAATGGTGCCGTACAGTGTATCTTCCTCTCCCTCAGCAGGACCAGGAACAGCAGGGCTAAGACCAGGATTCTCTTTTGGCACCGTCCCCTCCTGACATGTTACCTAGAGGCAGCTTTCTGTGTTTCTCCATGGGGCCATGAGCCTTTGTTGAGTTTGGGTGGGTTTAAAGACAAATTTTCTATTCCATATGAAGGAAAGTAGAATGAGCTTACACATAAAGATTGAATTATTTTAATATGGGGATAATTTTCATGTTCACGCAAGAGTTGAACCTGCAAGCAAATACAGCATCACAAAGTGTTCTCTTTTACATGCAAAGCCTTGTTGCAATCGTCACGAGGGGTACAGAGAACGCATGAATTATTATGAGGCAGACATTGCTTTTCTTGCCCATTCAAAAAGGGAGCACAGAAATGAAGGGAGCTTACAGGAAGACTCAGTCATTGGGGTTTCTTGTAATTCAATGACAATTTAATGATTTTGAACCATTGCTGGTTGTGGCCATAAGAAAGATAATATTAGACCACGTGACATCCTCTGAAAGTAGACAGCACGTTCTATTGCACAACATACTAAAGAGGCAGAAAATACATTGCCACGTGTGAAGGTGAATCTACTGCTTCACAAAATCCTCAAAGATAGCAAGAATATTTTGAGTTAAAGACATGCACACATTCTGAGAATGCATCTATTATATTGTAATGTCAAGTTTTCTTTAGTCTTGCTGTAATTTTAAAAGTTCAGATAAGAATGACTAACTTTTTTAAAGATTAATCAAAAGTACCAGGAATTTCTGATCTTAGCCTTGCTTTCAGCCAATTTCAAGTCATGAATCTAGCAAGATCAGTTCTATCTCCTACAAAATAAGAAAAACTTTACCAACTTGTATTTAATCCTCTCAAGCTATGTAAGAAACTACAAGTTAGTGGCTTTTTATTTCTATTGTTGTTTTTTAAAAATGTCGTAACTGTCTTTGTTATCCTAACTCCTGAATCTCCCTTCCATCTAGTGACACTGGACTCCTATCTTCTGTATTTTCTTCCAAAGGATGACATTTATTCACTCTTTCTACTTATTTTTCACATTTACAATTTCTTTTTAATCAGGAAGTTCCAAGTCAGGCATCCACCTCCCCTCGTTATTCCCGTAAGGCATTTACCGGGAAAAGAAGCCCTTCTTCCATTATCCTCTGGCAACTGTGGCCCAAATCTCGAAGTTCCCAATTTTCAGAGATCCCTTAACTTCCAAACATTTTATCAAATATACCTAAGACTAAAATAAGACATTTGCCAGCAGACTTTGTTTTTAATCTTTCTATTTCTATAGTTTCTAAAAGTTGGAAAGAAAAAGAATGCTAAAAAGCTACATATGCCACTCACTAAAATTTCTGTTGTTTTGTCAGCTTTGAGCAGCATACCACACCTCGTTTCATTTTTTAGTTAAACAAGATATTTTGATTCAGAAGTAAAGAGATTGCCTGGGTACAATGGCTCATGCCTGTAATCCCAGCGCTTGGGAGGCCAAGGCAGGTAAATCACTTGAGGTCAGGAGTTCGAGATCAGCCTGGCCAGCATAGTGAAACCCCATCTCTATGAAAAATATACAAAAATTAGCTGCTCATGGCTGTGGTCCCAGCTACTCCAGAGGCACAAGAATCTCTTGAACCTGAGAGGCAGAGGCTGCCATGAGCAGAGATGACACCGTTGCACTCCAGCCCTGGCGACAGCAATGCCATCTCAAAAAAAGAAAAGAAAAGAAAAGAGATGTCATGGAAAGAGGACAGCATTGAAACAGAGTTCTTCAAAAAGCTCCCTAAAAATCAACAGCTCTTGATTTCTTTATAAAACCCTCATATATACATGCTATACCTGAGTAAAATTCATGAAATTTTAGGTCTGGTTTCTAAAAGCTATACTATTTATAAAATTGATAAACAGCTAAGAGTTAAGAGTTAAGGGTGTACCCTTCTGTATGGTAGCCTATAAATTACCATACATTATTGCTTAGAGGCAAACTTCTATCACTATGCTTATTGTAATGGGTGAACTGCGATAGCTATTTGACATTAAGCAGTATCTCTATAATTTTGCATTCACAGAACATACATGAGACCAAAAGCTGTAGGTTAAATCTAATGCAACAAATAAAATAATCAACTGACAGGTTATAAAAGGCAATATTAGTTTATTTCAAAAAAGTAATCATGATACTTAAGTTTTACTGATAATCATGATAACTAAGTTTTACTTTCAGATTTTTCAGAGAAAAAATATGAAATAACTTACCATTTGCTCTATACCTTCTTAAAACTACCTTGTTAAATTATGTTTTGCTGATAGTACATTTTAGTTTTACTTTGAAAACCTGACGAGACGCAAATTCCCCACTAAAAAATGCCCTGGTATTGCTCTGGAAACACGTGATGGCATACGGGCAAACTAATTCAAATGATCAAGACTGTATCTTATCCAAATTCTCTGAATATTAGTAACTATGTGAAAATGTCCCTTTTAACATCAACTCTTAGACAAAAGACCTCATTAACGGAGAAATCGTGTCTGTCATGCTCTTATGCTCGTCAAGGCTTACTTAATCCAGAAACTGGTACATGGTAGATACTCGGTAGAATTAATTTGCAAGATGTCCATTACAATAAACAATAAAATAACAGTGAGTTTGATGGTTTACTAAGAGTTTAAATTAACTTTCTGGCTTAGTTTAGAGAATAAAAGAACATGCCCTTTAATTATGTTATGATGTGCAGGTGTGTGCACACGAATCTCTTCCTCTGCTACACAAACACCTGCCATGTGCTTGTGTAGACATACCCTATCATAGAAATGGAATTCTAAGTGAAGGAGCAATGAGAAAATACAGCAAGTAGCTAGAGGAGAAAAACAATACCACACATAGAGTTCTCAGTATCACTTAAATACATTGAAAATGCTTTCTTCAGTTGATGGAAAAACAAAATACCTTTCTAGTTGGCCTTGAAATTTGTGAAAATATTGCCTTCAAGAAAATATTCATAAAAAATGTTCATGAAATAAAATTAAAGGCTGAAGATATAAATCTCTTAGAAGCCACAGTGACTCTACAAACCATCTGCTACACCTGAAATCTGTTTTCCTGCTCTCAAAGCATCAACACTACTATCCACTCCTACATTTTCTCCTCTTTTGAGCTCAGTCAAGTTGGGTGGTCCAGATCTGTGCTCATCAACACCTTACAGGGCAGACAGATAATAAATGAGCATGTCCTCATATGTTTACTTCTTTTCAACCACTCTGAGCAAACCGCCTGCTGCCAAAATGCTCTAACCAACCTACTACTCCTTGGGCATGCTGATGGCTGCAGCTTTCAAGCCTTGAAATGATATACAGGGCACATTACACGTTCAATTTACTCTAGCTCTACAAAGTCCTGTAAGAATTTAACACTAAAAATAATCAGTGATGACCTCCTAAAGGAAACTCCCAAAGAAAAATCTAATGGAAAAACTGAAGCTGACCATGCTTGGGCCTCTCTGTCAAGGGAAGTCTCTACAAGATAACTGTATGTGGTTCAAGAGGAAACTATGCCAGAACACACAGCAGCTTAGTAATAAGTAACAGTAAATTTGGAGAAACATCTGGTTTGTCTGGACACTTGGGAGAAGAACAGCCAGCAGGATTTCCTAAGGATGAAAACAGACACTTCAAATGAATGGATCCGCAACCTTTGTCTTTATTTGCTATTGAAACTCTCCTGGTACTCAAAGATGGTCTTTCAAGGTTATGATTAAGTAAATTCAGGAGGCTTAACACTAACGGCATTATCAAGCCAGAAACAAAAAGCTCATTTCTACATAAGCCCCCAAGCATATTAAGTCTTCAGAAGTCATGTACATGCCATCTGTGGGATGATAAATACATGGCATTTATGCTGCTTCTCCCTTCCCTGGTGCCCACAAAAAACACAGCAGGTTGACAGTGATGCCATTTTGCTCACTGATCAAGAAGGACCTTGGAGCCCAGATTATAGAGTGATTCTTGCTACCACCGTAACTGAAGAGACAGACTACGTGATATGATTTACCATCCCTACCATAAGGGTAATAGGTCATTGGGCCTATTATGATTCAGAGGTCCTACCACCCCTGGGGAATAACCTAATGATCTATGGGTCTTCATTTCACTTGTGAAAAACATGTGAGAATGGAAATGAAGACCCCCAGATCATTTGGTATGATTTTATATACATATATATACACATACATACATACCAGCTTAGAGGTTTTTCTTCTCTCCTCCTTTATGTTTTATTAAATAATTTAAAATTTATCTTTTATCTTTTAATTTTATCTTTTATTAAATCAATAATAAAAGATTGTATGTAGCAATTCAGGAAGTTGGGAGAAACAGTATGAAGTGAAGGGGTGGCAGTCAATGCCAAATTTCATTAAGGAAATAAAAACAAGGCACCCCTTTATATATTGTGCATTATATTAAGTAATTTATACATTATTTTTAAGACATAACCACCTGATGAGAATTTCATACCTTATTTCCATTTTATAGATGGAACAAGTTGTTCAGTTATTTAACTGGTAGTTGAGCTGGTTATTAACCTAGCTCTGTCTCACCTTAGAGCTCACAGAGTTCTCATCACAATCACAGCGAGAATAAGCTTCAGTGCCTGGCTGGCCTCTCACAGATCCCGTCATATTTCCTATATACCATATCCGGAAGGCACATGGCCCCAGTAATGACATTCAATTTCCTCAGTTGTAAAAGCTGCTCTCAAATTTTCAAGCTACATGTCATTGCTTTACTTTTAACTCAGAGTGGTTTACTGAATAAAAAATTAGGGAAGAAATGAACGAGCCTAATTTTTCCTCTTCTAACCCATTCAGAGTTAAGTTCCTCTTGTACTACTTTAAGATAAAAGAAAATAACTCTTACATTTTCTAGGGACTTTGGAAGTCTCAATATGATGGTATATAATAGACCCTTGAATCTCCTAGAAGCAAATTGCTATGCAAACACAAATTACTGTATTCCAGTGGAGAAATGGTCCAACAGGCACGTGTACGCACATGCACTTGCACAATTCATTTGAGTGGAAGACACTGAGAACTTTTCTAGAGCTTCTCCTTAACAACACTGAGATTACAGTTAACTGGCTACTTTCCAATAAAACATAAAACCAATTTTATTGCATCATCAGAAAGTCTGACGTTTTCTGAAACATTGTCACAAGCAGTTAAGTTTTCTAAAGTGTGGCCAACTTCCTTTCCATACAAAATTTATAAATAATTTTATATTCTGGTACATAATTATAGAACCTATTTTCTTGATTACCTTTATATGTTTTAAGGAGTTAGATTTGCCAAGGAAATCAAAATCAATCAATCCCACTTAAACATACTTTATAGAAGGTTTAATACAAAATGCAATTCCAAATAATGAAATCACAAAATGCAACACTAATGAAAAATCAGGACAAATAGGCTGAAAGCAGAAGAATATATTTGATGACTACACATCTCAGATTTCCTGGGATATTCCAAACTTCAAATATCCTGTCCCACGGTTGCCAAAAACTATGAAATGACAGAGGAATTTCAATATTTGGTGTGCAAGTTAGAATTTTCAGAGTCTTTTATATCTAAGAATGGTATAGAAATCTTTTTGAATACACACATTCTGATTTTCTGATACAGAATATATTGAAAACAAATCCAAAAAAGAGTAAAGCAAAATAAACTTTACAAAAAGTAGGTTAAATCTCATTTAATGGTTGATAAAGAGAAAAGCAGCTCCTGGCTTCCAGGCGCTGGTCTGGTACCCACAGTTAGGCTGTGATGCTCTCCTGTTGAACACCAACAATTCTAAAGGACACCAATATCAGATAAGACCACTCTGTAATCATGATGGATCAAGACAAAAAACCAGTCTATAATCACGTGGCACACAGACAAATGCAAGAACATCATCCAGAGCACACGCATTAGCCTCCCCACCTTCTGGCTAATACGAGTAGATGTGGCTTCCCCACCAGTCACAGCTTTAGCTTCCCTCTCCTGGTCTTGCCTTTTAATTAAGAATTATGAAGACATTCAATCACAGAATGACTCCCATTTCTGACTGCATCCAATTAATAGCAAAGCTTTACTGCCTTGGACCCTTCCCTCAATTACTGAACACAAGACAAAATCTTACAGTAAGTTTTTTCTAACATCTGCTAAGAGATCCCCTAGTTTCTCATGGTCTGTGTTCTCCATTGTTGTAATACGTAAATAAATGTAAATATGTTCAATTATAAGTGTGTTCTGTTGGTCTTTGGCTGAAAGGAATTGATATAGTAAATATAGATGCATCACACCCCAACAGAGAAAACAGAATGTGCTCAGTTGGCTGTAATAATGTCACTAACATTAGCTAAAAATATTAGGTTGGTGCAAATGTAATTGTGGTTTTTGCCATTAAAAGTAATAGATGCCATTAAAAGTAATGGCAAAACCATTAGAAGTGATGGCAAAAACTGCAATTATGTTTGCACCAACCTATATAATGTTTCTTCAAAACATTTAGCAACTAGAAATGGGATTCCTGGTTTTGGAACCACCATTCAAACACTATCTCTGCCTGTCTCTTTTCTCAGTTGTCAAAATAGTTGCTTTAGGAAGCTGTGTAATTGGAAAATAAAATACTTATTATATGTGTTGAAACATAATGGGAAATAGTACATTAGTACACAAATTTGCAGAAAATCAAAAGAAATTAAGGGTGAAATAAAAGGACTACATAAATATACTGCTCTTTAAATCACAGATAATATATGTTATTAAATTTTAACTTGAAATTTAACATAAGTTAGGAAGATGCCACAGAACACTTACACTAGAAATAGAAGTCTTGCACGTTAGCAGAAACAAGAGATAATCAACTACCCACTTTGAAAAATCAATCTTGTATTGATTTGAGGCTTATGGTGCTGTAACTGACTATAGCCGATGATTCTTACCAGCACCATGTAAAAACATCATAGACTGCATTGATAAGGTAGGGTTTCTCCAGCTTTAATGTTCAATGCAAAAATTAGCCAGGCCTGGCGGCGGGTGCCTGTCATCTCAGCTACTTGGAAGGCTGAGGCAGGATAATTGCTTAAACCAGGGAGGTGCAGGTTGCAGTGAGCCAAGATCGTGCCATTGTACCTGGGCAACACGAGCGAACTCCATCTCAAAAACAAACAAAAACAAAAACAAAACTTGAATGTTGATATTGCCTGGGCATCTTGTTGGAAAGCAGATCTTGGTTCAATAGAGCTAGAGTGGAGCCCAGGTCCTGCCTTTTCAACAAGTTGCCCGGGTGATGCAAACGCTTCTGGACTGAGGATCATGCTAAGTAGCAAAGACATAAAATGTGACTGTTATAAGGCAGGCTGGGAAGTGTGTAGGGCTGACGTTAACATGTGTAATCACCTACTGCACTGTTATCACAGCTCATGACCAGTCTCAGCTCTTTGTCTAGAGAGGGTTGGGAGTTCTCAGTTGGAAGTTCTCTGGCAACCTAAGGTTGCCCTGGCCGTAGTGAAGCAACTGAATAGGAAGTCCGTTTCCTGGCCCGGCGAGTGGCTCACGCCTGTAATCCCAGCACTTTGGGAGGCCGAGGGGGGCAGATCATGAGGTCAAGAGATCGAGACCATCTTGGCCAACACGGTGAAACCCCGTCTCTACTAAAAATACAAAAAAATTAGCTGGGCGTGGTGGTGTGTACCTGTAGTCCCAGCTACTCAGGAGGCTGAGGCAGGAGAATGGCTTGAACCCGGGAGGCGAAGGTTGCAGTGAGCCGAGATCGCACCACTGCACTCCAGCCTGGTACTGGGTGACGGAGTGAGACTCTGTCTCAAAAAAAAAAAAAAAAAAAGAGATTCTGCTTCCTGCTGCATTAGCTGCTGCTCATACTCCATCAGAACACAACCAGAATATTCCTTTTTTGAATTAAAGGCAAAAGAAAACTCTCCTTTATTGGCATTTCCCGTATCATCTACTTTTTGTCTCATTGTAACTCTGCAACCTTCATGTCCCAACATATTCTCCCCACTCCCGAAAGGCTTGATTCAACTCAAGCCTTTATGTATAATTCATATACCAGGCATTAACATCTCAAAAATGGTTTCCTTGAGGTTTTGGTTAGTTTGCTCTTAAATAATCATAGAAACCAAACCACTAGATGTTGCTTAAGGAAATCCAAAGAATCTCGTGTTCCCCATGTTATAACCCAAAAGCTAAAAGATGAAAGGGATGTAAAAGTTTATCTAGTCCCAAAAGCCCCAAAGGCATTTGGCTCATGTGCTCTCGAGGGATGTGGGAGTCATGGTGCAGCAGATAAACCATCACATACACCCACTAGTTGTTGCTTCACAATCACACTGCAGCTGCACCTGGGTGATGAAACTCAACCCAGAACCCAGATTTTAGACCCAGGTGACTCGGACTGCTAAACGGGGTTTTGTACCCACTTTAGTTAACTGCATTAGAATTTTAGAGTCAGTGACTAGGGAAACCAAGACCTAGAATAGCTTGAGGCTTCTCTAGATAAGCTGACAACCATGACCAACTTTCAAGCGTGTTCCTACGTAAGGAAACTTGGGGCGACTGTAATAGACACGTGCCATTTATTGGATGCCATCTTCTATCTTTTGCTGGTATCTGAGCCCATTACATACACTAGAGAAAGAATAATTTCACCAAATCCACGAGGGCTCATGCTTATCCTTTCTCAAACCCAGTCCTGGCTGGACTCTGGAGAACACAAAATCCTGCTGCATTGAAGTGCATTACATGAAACGTCAAACTTTACTGTACACTATATGATGTGTACCCCAAATAAAGTCAAAACAACTAGAAGGTTCACAAAAATGAAAATACAAACAAAACACAAACATCGTGGAAGCAATCATAATAGATGGTTTCTGAGGTCTTATAATTCTCATAGGCTGAATACACTCTTTAGTTGACTGCTAGGCATCAAAAGATGTATAGAACTTTTTAATTGAGAAAAATACTTTTCTGTAAAAGAAACGTATCTCAATCCATTTTAGTGGTGGAACACAAGAATTGCGAAAGAGGAAATGAATGCCTTCCGAAAGCAGAGAAAAGTAGCCATCACTTGGTAACTAGGAGACCAAGGCCTGGAACCAGGTCTGTTATTAGCTGCAAGGATCTGTGGTCTCTCCTACGTATCATGCTATATTTACAAATTTTAGAACTCAGTATACTATCTTCACATAGTAAGCTCTTAAACGTTTACTTAATTATTTTGTCAAAAAGAAGCAAATATTCCCTGCCAGGGAAATATGAAACTCATACTGTTAAATCAGACCCATGATGATGGCTTTTATTTTGGTACTGCTCTCACGTCACTAAAGAGACCTCTCTATCCATGAGCCAATTCACAGTTCACGTTCTGGCCACATTTCTAAGATATTATAATACCCAGAAATTATAACATGTATCTTTAAAACATTCAAAACCAGTGTGCTTTTGTAATGAGGAAAAATGAGATTCATCTCAGTATCAACAAATGTATTACAGGTTTTCCATTTATTACAAAGCATATGGATAATTAAGGAACCTATAAAAATAAAACAGTGTCACTCAATATTTTTGTTATAATCTATATTTTAAAAAAGGATTTAATTACCAGTTTGAGGCTGCAGAACTTTGGAATCGTCAGATGTTTTAGCTGTAGGCACAATCCATGGCTTTTCACTTGAAGCTATATTGAAAAGAAACAGAATTTGCTGAAGATATTTTTTAAGAGGAGAAAGGGATAGAAACAGGTTGCTGGTATGATTAAGTGGCTACCAGAAGCCTGCAATTAAAAAAATCATATACCAATACAATAAAAAGTCATCATATATCAGTAAGAAATGAGAATGTATTCATCCAGAGAATATTTGATTAGCGCTGAGAGAGAGACCAGGGTTGTCAGATTGTCAACATTTTTAATGACAAAAAGCTAAGAGGGTTATGTGGAATTAAGACTGATGAGTTTTACCGAATTTGCAGAAAATCCAAACGATGAACTTATTTAAAAAAAATCAACCACTTGTTTGCCTAACTTAAGTATCAGTTCATGAGGTTTGCAGAGATAAGATGCAGTAAATGTGTCCTGCAGAATTACACAATCACCACACACAGCCTTAATATTAAATTTAAGGTATGCTTATTACCCAAGGTGCCCCCAGGTTTCTCAAAAGGGAAGGGTGTTTTTGCCTCAGGAAATTCCGGAGCTGTAATGACACACACAAGGAAAGTTATGACCTGAGGTGCAAGTAACAGAAAAGATGTTTAAAATCTCAAGCTTGCAAAGACAAAAGCAAACACAAAAAGATAAACCATGTTAAGAGACCATTACTAGTATTTCTTACATCTGTGTTTCAATGTTATCATAAAGTTTCTTTTTCAATTTTTTATAGTTAAATGACTAAATTTAAGCTACTGTATTTGGACTCTTCTTTCCACCCTTATTAAACCAGTTTCCTGATTTCTTCAGCTATGTTTAATGTGTGTTCTTCAAGGTATTTCATTTAAATTTAAACCAAGCAAACAAATCTGAACTAGAAAATGTCCATCTAAAAGCTTTTAAAAATAGAATTTTGGTAACTGGTTTTATATGTAAGCTCCTCCCTTTTTCTTTTTGAAATGGAGTCTTGCTGTTACCTAGGCTGAAGAGCATGGTGTGATCTCAGATCACTGCAGCCTCCATCTCCTGGGTGAAAACGATTCTCCTGCCTCAGCCTCCTGAATAGCTGGCCTCACAGGCATGTGCTGCCATGCCAGGCTAATTTTTGTACTTTTAGTAGAGATGGGGTGTCACCATGTTGGCCAGGGTGGTCTCGAACTCCTGACCTCAGTCAATCCACCCACCTCAGCCTTCCAAAGTGCTGGGATTACAGGCATGAGCCACTGCACCCTGCCCTCATTTTTTATTTCATAGTTCTCTCAGAAAAACTCTAAGAATTCTAAGAAGCAGTCTGTGGAAATATAAAAATGTCTTCTCTGTCAAGAGAGACAACAGAGTAAAAACATTTAGAAAAAATATAGAAATTATAAATTTGGTGACATACTGATTCTGAATTAAAAGAATCAAACATAATATTAAAATGTGACCGCTTAAAAGAAAAACAAGCCAACCAAAGGATTTGCCATAGGGAGGGCCTCTTTGGGATCCTAAACTTGAAGAGTGTGTCACTTTTAAGGGATTGGGTATGCATTAGCATCATTCATTCAGAGGACTCCTTTGAAGCATGCATACAATTTCCAAGGTAATAATAAAGCTGTGGTATTTATTAATTTTTACCTAGAGTGCTCAGTGGCAATTCAAACTGAGGTATTCGAATAGTTTGCAATGTTTCCGGGGTCCTTTTGCTGAGAACTACAATAAAAAAGAGTGCAGTTAGCAACTCCTGGACTTGAGATCTGATGTTGTAGCTTAACCACGATCATACACAGCAAGCTTTGTAACAGACTCTTGCTCAAAGAGCAGCTAATCCCTTTAATGGAAATAACGACGTTCCCTGGAAGAGTTACATAGCTGTTAAAATGGGAAGGTATACATTCAAAGGGCTGTGGTGTGGCACAGAAGGTCAACATCAAATTACAGAACAAAACACATGGTGCTCCTTTTCTTTATGGGAAGAGAACAACATAGCAAGTGAGATTCTCTTAGGCCAAGAAGCAACAAGCATGGCTGACATGAAATTCTTATGTAAAAGCGTGACACTTTTGAGGATTCTCCCTAAGTTTAGTATGCACAAGACTTCCCAAAGCTAATCTCAGCAGAAAGCACAGAGTCAAGACTTCCAGGTTTCCTTCACCCTCCCCCAAGATTTGGGGGTTAAAAGGCTGGTGTTCTGTCTATATAATCCAGAGGCTGGTTTAAAAGTTCGTGCAGTTAGCAACTAGCATCCAGAGTTGTCCAGAGGGTCAGTCACCAGGATCAGGCATGTGGTTAACTCTTCAGTGGAATCAGTCCAAGAAATAGGAAGGTTAACCACTGCCAGGAAGGAAGGGAAAGGAGTAAGTGGGGAGGGAGAGAGAAGTGAAGGCATCGGGTTTCTTTTCTATGAGTCCTGGGAGTTATTCTGTTACATTTTTTTTTAAAGGAAGAAAAGTTCTCAGAATTACCCAGTGTGGTTTCTGAAACATCTAATGCACTAGGCATAGTGGGTTTAGCGGTTCTTGCAACTGTTTCGGGAGTCACTGAAAGGCAAAAAATACAACTTTACAAATTAAGATAAAGTGAAGCAACCAAAGACCAGGAGACATATTTTGTTGCCTTTTAGAATTCGTAACTGATATTTGTACAGCCCATTTCTTTTTGTGCTACTTATGTAAAGAGCTCCTTGGCTTGTCTGGAGTGCCTGAGCTGACACTTTCCACTCTTTCTTTCTGGGTTTGCTTTCTATCCAAAAAAGTACTCTGACCTGACTTTCATTGAAGCACTCATCAGCTTAATCATAATTTTAAATCTGCCTTTTTCTTTATCTCCAAGGCTTAGCACAACACTTGGGATACATTAACAAGCACGTGATAGTTTATTATTTTTAAAATCATTTCTTGAAGAATCTGAAGGATAATCAAGATAATAGTTTATTACATTTTTAAACAGGCAAATAAAAGGATGACTCTGGGCTGAAAGTGTTACTTAGAGCTATCACATTATAAGACTTCTCTCTTGTACTGCATTAAACATGCAAAGCTTGAAAATGAATTGAAATTACGATCAGAATTTAAATGCTCAGTCACAGGTTTGTCCCAAATGCTAGATTAAAGATAATGGGAGGCTCAAGCAGAGTTTTGGTGAAGTAAGAACTAAGATCACTGAGATCTGAAATGGAGAGCGAGAAACCCCCAGAATGTTGAAGGGCAAGAACACAAAATAAACACAATAACCCTGAATAATAAGCTGTAGTGTTTTTCTAAGTGTTTCTGAAGTGGAAAACTCTCAGGAGGGTCTGGCAGAGAACTAAGAAATGTAGACTCTGCCATGAGAAATGCTGCCAAGAGAAGAAAGTGGGTAGAATCTTTGAGGGAGAAAGGGACGTGGAGTCACTCACTGGATCATGCCTATGCCTTTCTGGATATTGGTCATGTATACTCAAGTCAGAAATCATCTAGGAATTTCATCCAAATGGGTCACGACACTCCAGTAGCTACCTCTGCTTCAACTCCCATGAAGGTGGGGATGAAAGGTCCATCTCTCTCCTTTAGAAAAGGACCATATTCATCTTGCTCTCTCAGGAATATTCCTACTTGAATGGATTTCTTGAAGTTATTTTACTGCCGCAACTGGACCAGTTACAAGTTCAAAAGTTTAGTAATAGGTACATATCATCAATATTGCAAGTTATAGGAATTTATGAACTAAAAAATTCACTTCAGATTAAAGTTACTTTGCTAAATATAGATGGTGGGAAATTCTTGCCAGATGTCTGTTTCATCAAGTCCTGGATAAGGTGATACTACTCTGGCAAAAACTCTAGCTCAAAGATTAATGCTTCCCTCATGGACTGGACTTGAGTAGTTCATTCATAGAAGAAATGCTGAATGTTTGTTAGTAATGGTGATAAACTATGGAGAAAACACTTATTGCATTAATTCTTTAAAGGATTGCTACCAAATTATTCTATGTTCTTTACACTAGCATTGCTGAAGTTCCAGAGACATTCTAAATAATTTCAGAGTATTTTCATAGACATTCAGCTATGCATTTGTGAAGAATATATGGTATTTTGCTAGAGTAAACAGTTGTGAAAGTGTAGAAATGAAAAATGGTTATCATACAAAAGAAAAGCACCGAACTTGTGGTATGATGTTTTAATATAAAAATATGTCAGTGTTGAGCTAATAATTTCCATTTAGAGTAAAATATATAGCTTCTGTATTACATATCAATTATGTGATTCAATAGTTCACTTTGCATCTGTTGTTAAAGACATGAAACTTCCTACTGTTTTGCATTTATGATCAAAATGAATTTCCCAATGGCTCTTTACTGCAAAAAAAAGGCTGCAGATTAGTATTTGAAAAAAGCATTCTTTCTTTTCTCAAGGTCAACAACATAGCAATCTCATTACCTGTCGTGGGCCGTGCTGGGATTTTTTCAACCTCTGGTGTTTTAGATTCAGCAGGTAATGCCAAGGTTTCATTCTTAGCTAAAAAGTCAGAGAACAACAATTTACCTCATTTGCAGAGTCCAAAAACACTTCCCTAAAAGCATAATCAAGTAGCAGACTAAAACTCTAATCTACTCACATCCCTTCCCCATCAGCCAGTCAACAACTTTACTACGCAACTCTAGCAGGAACTAATATAAGTCTTCAAAATTCTTTATTATACCTAGATAATTTTTAAATATCTAAATTGGCAGAAGAAAAAAATCACAACCCAATATTTGGATACATCTCAAGTCGTTCTGATTGATAAATAGAATTTCTGGAAGGCATAGGTTATACTGAGAATGCTTCCTGGAATTTTATATTTCAGTACTCCCAATTTTAAAAAAATTGATTAGCGCAAAAAAAGTAATAAGTTATGACATTGAGATTTCAGAAAAACATAAATAACACATAGAAAACTAAGCTATTTGAAAATATTTGTGGCAAAAAATTAAACAGTAAAGTTATTTGAATCTCATATTAATGTAGATATTCTCTTTTAGTCTCTATAGGAATTCAGTACAGAAATAAAATAATATTTTTCCATTTCTCCTCTTTATGCAACTATTTGAGACACTTCCTTTTAAAACGTAGATGTTCTTTTTCAAAAAAAGTAACATTTCTAGGCCAGTGTTTCCCAGTGATTGTGACAGACCCCATTTGAAAGGGTATAATTAGGATTAACTCTATGCAGTTATTTTTCATGTTGAATCATAATATTACTGGCTCATAATACTTTGAAACAGTCTAGTGACATGAAAGAATTCATGTACCTTTGAGATACCCTGATCATGCCACCCTGAGCTGCTTATATAATCAGAGAAGATTTTTTTCAGAGTCCTAAATCTATATAGAACTTAGATTTTTCAACTTTGGCACTATTGATATTTGAGGCTATACTTTTTTTGTATGGGTGGCTGGCCTGTATTCTGCAGGATGTTGAACAGTATTCTTGGCTTCTACCCATTGGATTCCAATAGTGCTCTGACACACCTTTGGAATCTTTGGTGCTCCACAGATAGCTTTGTGACAACCAAAAATATCTCCAGATACCTTCAGATATTTCCTAAGGAACAAATTTTGCTCACTGTTGAAAACTTTAATTTTCACATATTTTATAATCTGTATTTCATTTTATTTTTGTAAAGACTGTTTTCTTTTCTGTTAATGCACATACAAAAATATTTATTTAACTCTGATGAGCTTAAAGACAATTAGAAAGTCATCTCTGGGAGAGAGATCCAAAATGGCCGCGTAGCAGCAGCTCGGGATTGTGGCTCGCGGTGAGGGCGCAGAGAGCGAGTGGAAGCCGCAAATGCAGACGAATATTTGATGCCCACGGACTGGGAGATTCCCGGCGAGGGAGCCACGCAGGTCGCCAGCGCGACTCTTTTGGCCAGCGCGGCCCTTCTCGGTGCGGAGTGTGCGGGACTGGGTGGTGCCCTTTTGGTCCGGCGCGGCTGGTCCCATCCCCACAAGGAGAACAGCAATTGGAAGCGCTGAGGACGGAGAAGCACAGCTGAACCCGGGAAGGCCCAGCTCTGTGGGGAAGGAGCGCCCCCCGAAGGAAAACTAAGAAACAGAAAAAACTTCATAACCGACAAGCCGGACGTCCACTCAGAGACCCAATCTCAAAGTCGGCAATTACAAAGACGACAGGTGGATAAATCCACAAAAATGGGAAGAAACCAGTGCAAAAAGGCTGAGAACACCCGAAATCAGAATGCCTCTCCTCCTACCGGGGATCACAGCTCCTCATCAGCAAGAGAACAAGGCTTGACAGAGGATGAGTGTGATGAACTCACAGAATCAGGCTTCAGAAGGTGGATAATAAGAA
>PVKP010010359.1:0-64912 GCA_004027715.1 Plecturocebus donacophilus
TGAAAACTCTCAATTCTCAATTCTAGATGGTGAGAGCCTGAACATTTCCTCACTTTCTGTATGCTCTAGGAATATTTCAATTTATTACTCCATAGAAGTGATGATCTCTTCAGCCTCATGGAACTTTCTTTTACAAATGTAGTGCTTAATCATCACTAAAGACCCAAGATTTATGTAGATTTTGGAAGCTGTGTGTGTGTGTGTGTGTGTGTGTGTGTGTGTGTGTGTGTGTGTGTTCATGTATATAGTAGTAGTAGTAGTAGTAATAAATAATAGTAGCTCCCTCCTCTCTGGATATCTGCCCTAAAACCTCTGCCTGCATGACCTGTGGTCTGATTTACCTTAACTCACTGAGGCTAGTATTCTGCTTAGGATTTTCCTCTTCACATTGCAGTGTAAAATGTGTCTTCAGTTCAGAAGTCAGAGTAATGCTAGCGTCTTCTTTTATTTTCCCACTCTCAGGGGTCCCTGTCCTGTGCTGCCAATGGTCCACTATCTGAAAACAATTGGTTCATATACTGTTGTTCATTTTTCTTGTTGTTTACAGAGGGAATGTAGGTTTATTTCCTGTTATGTCATTATTGCCAGAAGTAAAAAATTGCTACTTCCTCTTTATTCTCTTCTCCCAAAGAAGCAATGCTTGTCTAATACTGCATGTTAAGACATTACACACTTTTACATCAGTGCTCTGGTTTACCAGGATTGTTTCTCAGTATTTTTGTACTTATAAAAACTTTGTCTTTCTGAGTACAGTTTTCCCTTAATCTTCTTTCTTCTGTGTACTTTTGCTCTTTCTTTTTGTTCTCCACAAAGTCTTGTAGTAAAAGATGAAGAATTAGTTCTCCCCAAAGTTACTGGTTTTTTTCTTTTTTATTTGTAGAAGTTTATCTTCTGTAATTTGAAGTTTATGTTTCTTTGTCTTCTAGTTATGATGAAGGTTTGAGAGTTGTGTGTATTCATTTATTTTTGCTGTGTATTTGTTAGTCTGTTTATGAACTGCTATATAAGAACTGCCTGAGCATGGGTAATTTATAAAGGAAAAAGATTTAATTGACTCACAATTCAGCACAGCCAGGGAAGCCTCAGGAAACTTACAACCATGGCAGAAGGAGAAGCAAACATGTTCTTCTTCATATGGCAGTAAGAAGGAAGAGGTGCTGAGCAAATTGGGGGGAAAGGCCCTAAAAAAACCATCAGATCTTGTGAGAACTCACTATTATGAGAATATAGCATGAAGATATTTGTCCCATGATTAAGTTACATCTTACCAGTTCCCTCCCACAACATGTGAAGATTATGGGAGCTACAATTCAAGATGACATTTGGGTAGGGACACAGCCAAATCATATCAAGCTATAATAAATAAACATAATACCTAGGAATAAATTTAACCAAAGGGGTGAAAGTTATGTAGACTGAAAACTATGAAACATTAATGAAAAAAGTTGAAGATACAAATAAATGGAAAAACATTCCATGTTTACTGTTTGGAAGAATTCATATTGTTAAAATGTCTGTCCTATCAAAGTGATCAAACATTCAGTGAAATCTCTAATCAAAACACCATGACATTTTTCATAGAAATAGAAAGAAAAAACCTACAATTTATATGAAACCACAAAACCCAAATAGCCAAAGCAATTTCATCAAAAAGAATAAAGCTGGAGTCATCACACTATGACTTCAAAATGTACTACAAAGCTATAGTAACCAAAACAGCATGGTACGTAGTAACAACAGACACACAAACCACGAAACAGAAAAAGAGAACCTAGAAATAAATCCATGCACTTACATCTAATTGATTCTTAACAAAGATTTCAAGAACACACAATGGGAAATGAACAGTCTCTTCAACAAATTATGCTGGGGAAACAGGATATCCACATACAGAAGAGTAAACTTAAACTCTTATCTCTCACCATATGCAAAAGTCAACTCTCAATGTATTAAATATACGAAAGACTTAAATGTGAGACCAAAACTATGAAATACAAGAAAAAAAACATAGGGGAAAACTCCATGACATTAATCTAGACACAATATTTTTTGTGTGTATCACCTGAAACGCACAGACTAGAACAACAAAAATAGGCAATTGGGATTACATCAAACTAATAAGCCTCTGCATGGCAAAGGAAATAACAGAATGAAGAGTGAACCTACAGAATGGGAGAAAATATTTGTAAACTATACATATGATAAGAAATTATATCCAAAATATATAAAGAACTTAAAAAACTCAATAGCAAGCAAATATCCAATTTTTGAAATGGGCAAAATACCTGAATACACATATTTCAAAAGAAGGCATATAAACAGCAAATAGTTACATGTAAAAAATGTTCGACATCAGTAATGATCAGTGAAATGCAAATCAAAACCACAAGAGAGATCACCTTACTCCTGTTAAAATGACTACTATTAAAACAACAAAAGATGACAAGTGTTAGCAAGGTTGTAGAGAAGGAAACTCTTACACACTGTTGGTAGTAATGCCATTATGAAAAACTGTATGGAGATTTCTCAAAAATATTTAAAATAGAACTACTCTATGATCCATCAACCCCACTACTGGGTGTATATCCACAGAAAATGAAATAAGGTTTTGAAGAGATTGTATATACACTTATGTTTATTGCAACACTATTTACAAAAGCCAAGAAATGGAATCAACCTAAGTGTCCATCAATAGATGAATGGATAAAGAAAATGTGGCATATATGCAAAATATGATAGTATTTAGCCATAGAAAAAGAAAGAAATCCTGTCATTTGTGACAATATGAATGAACCTAGAGGTGTATCAAATAACACAAGCCAGACACAATTAGATACATACCACGTGATATCACTTATATGTGGAACCTAAAAAAGTTGATCTCATAAAAGTAGAGAGTAAAATGGTGGTTACCAGAGGCTGGGGTGGATAGAAAGATACTCATCAAAGTAAATGTATTTATAGTTAGACAGGAGGAATAAGATCAAGAGATCTATTACACGGCATGATGACAAGTTAATGATGAGAAAATTTATATATATATATATATATATATTTGAGACAGAGTCTTACTCTGTCACCAGGCTAGAGTGCAGTGACACGATCTCGGCTCACTGCAACCTCTGCCTCCTGGGTTCAAGTGATTCTCCTGCCTCAGCCTCCCAATTAGCTGGGACTACAGGCATGCATCACCATGCCCAGCTAGTTTTTGTATGTTTAATAGAGACGGGGTTTTCACCATGTTGGCCATGATGGTCTCCGTCTCTTGACCTCATGATCCACCTGCCTCAGCCTCCCAAAGTGATGGGATTACAGGTGTAAGCCACCGTGCAAGGCTGATAAATTGTATTTTTTTAAAATGCTGAGAGTGGATATTATGTATTCTCACCACAAAATAGTAACTATATGAGGTAATGCATTTATTTGTTAATTAACTGTATTTAACCACTGCACGATGTATATATGCTGTGTTGTATAGGATAGATATAATTTAATGTAAATTTAAGATAAATAAAACAAATAAACAATTTTTTAAAGAAATATGCAAATAAAGTCAGCTTTCTTCAGTTTGATACAAAAAGGGAGAATACATTCTGGAAGAACCTTAGGAGAATTTCAGGAAAGAGATTTAAGGGTATGTTTGGGAATAGGTTGGATTATTCTAAAAAGGGATTAGGAGAGTGGGGAAGATTTCTGGATTAGAGACTGTTAAGAAGAAGCAGGAGCTAGAGATTCCATATTTTGATATGTCAGAATTGCTTTGTTTACAAGGTGAGAGGAACCAAGCAGCACTGGGCTTTCAATGGCACTAGGCTAACAATAACTTAGAAAAAATAATTGTCACCCATTATTACAGTTGTACTCTGATCTTGTATAGAAAAGGTGCTTACTTTCTTTGCCATGTGGTAATATAAATATTATTTACAGTCAGTTAGCAGAATTGCTGATCTTCAGTCTCTGAAAATTAGTGAGTTAGAATATAGCTTAAAAGAATTCATTCAGAATTTAAGTCAAAAAGTCACAAATAGATAAACATATATTTATAAAGTTACAAAAAAGAATGAAGAAGCTTGCTCAAGAGTCTCCAAAGAAATGACTGAGAAGCAATATTTAAAGAGATCAGAGGTTTTGCCAGAGGATTTTCCAGAATTGAATAAAATATTATTCCTTAGATTCACTTCAGAAATGATTAATAGTAAAAAACAAAATCTGTAGACATTAATAATATGGTAAAGGGATGTCCATGTAACATTAAAGAGTGAAAAGTTTCTTTCCATGTCTTGGAAAATAACATTATATGCATATGAAAAATTAAGGTAACCACTAATAGTAATATATACTATGTATATGTATATACATATATATATATATATATAATATACAATACATACACAAATATGACACTATAGTTCCCAGTTCTGCAGATAAAAATTAAAAGAATGTTTAAAAAGTTATCCAAGAAAAAACAAGCAGAGAAAAAAACTAAAGGAAAGAAAAATAATTATAAGTAGTAAGATTGAGTTAAGATGGTAGAAATATTTCCAAATGTATTAGTGATCATGATATATGTTAATTTGCAGGGTAGAAAACAGAATATCCAAATGGACTTTAAAAAATATATCTCACCGATCCTTTTTTCTCTTTTTTAAAACATCACACAGACAAGTTAAAATCACAGGGATATTAAGACACCTCAGAAAAGTACCTATCAAAGCAAAGCTGTATTAATAGCAGACAAATTAGAATCCTTAGCAAAAATTAATAATAGTGATGGGGAAAAATCCACCAAGATGGTTTATCACAAATTTAGATGCATTGATTAAAAAATTAAAATATGTAATGTAAAATTTGACATAATTGCAAAAAAGAATTAGCAAATATGCAATTAGTAGGGAATGACACTCTTCTTGTAACACTCTTCTCTCAGAAACTAGTCTATAAAGATAAAAACTAGTAAGTACAGTAAGTTTAAATAATACAATTAATAGGATCAATCCAAGAGAAATTTTAATAGAACTTGCATCCAATAAAATATACATTATTTGCAGGTACTCATGAAATATTTACTAACAATTAAGGTCTAACAAATTCCAACAAAAATTATAGACTATATTCTTTAACCACAATTTGATTACGTTCAACCAACAATGAGAATAGCATTTTCTAAAAGAACTAAAACAAACAAAAAGTTTGGAACCTTTAAAATGCACTCAGGAAGGCTATCTTGTTCAAGATAAATGGCACTAAAAAAATCATTTCTTACCCATCTGTTTTACTTTACCAATGTGAGTAATTAAACTGGACAATTATAAGATCAGGAATTCTACTATGTTTTATATTACAGTTTAACTTGCAGAAATCAAAGAGTGATGATAAAACATTGAGAAATAGTGTACTTGTTAATTTTTTTAAACCAAAAATTTTTTGAAAGAACTAAGATTCCTTTTGAGAAACATGGTATAAATTAAAAAGTTATTTATATATTAATAAAAATGCAATGAAAAATTTTAAACATAGATACATTTTGCTATTACTATTTGTTTACTATTTAAAAATATAGTTACATTTACCAAATTAAATTTTGGTAAATGATTGCTTTATATTACATGTTGTGGTATCTTTTAATATTAATAATAGTAATAACATTAACAGCTTATGATATTGACACTCGCGTTATTTTTATCTCCTTCCTTAAATAACTACATTTATTCAATATAGCTTTAACCCTCAGAATACTGTAATTTTTCAAACTCCTGGTCAATTGAACATTTAGGAAGAGTGAATCATTGTTTTTACTGATTATTCCAATGACCACTGTCTTGGTTTTATTGCTGAGATTTCTTTTTTAAAGGAATACATTCTTCACTTTGTATGTTGGGATTTTAGGAGATTTTATCAGGATTTTTTCCTGATTTTAAAAACAAGCTATTAAGTGCACAAGATGAGTAGATGGAGGTGAAAACATCCTTGTTTTTACTGATAAAGCTATTGGAGAACATGGCTTAAATGTGAATCAGTAATAGGCTTTCTGATATAGCATTCCAGAATTACCCAGACTTTGCCAACCAGTGCCACTAGCAACAGTGAAAAAAGATGGGGCTCTCATTGATAAGGAACCAAAGTATAACATGGGCATTCTACAGGTGAACAAACTCCAAGGTAAGAGGGTAAGGAAATTATGGGGGTAACTAAAATAACCTCATTCTTTCAAATTTACTAATAGGAGAGGAATCTCTGTCTATGGGCAGGAGTGAAGAAAGGATGGGAGCATCAGGATTGGTGCCCATGGAAGTATTTCAGGTTACTTCCATGGGCACCAATGGAAAAAAAACTGAACATGGAGGAAAGAACATCTCGTTTTTCCATTTTCTTTGATAATCAGTAAATACAATTACTAGTGAGTGTCTATTCCAAGGGTGTGTTTTTGTTTCACCTAAAATACAAGGTATTAAAGTGTCCAAATCCACTCTTAAGACTCAGGTGCTAGGGCAGTGGGGCTGCCTAGAGTTTCAGGAGGCAAAGCAGGGCATAGCATGGAGAGGAGCTACATGGCATCAAGGGCAAGATCACAGCTGAGGAACAAGCCAGTTGAAAACCCAATAGGTCAGCAAGAGATTGAGAGCAAAATATAAAGAGAAAATTCTATAATAGACATACTAAAGAGTTTGTGCAGCATGATTACATAAAGAAAATGAAGCTTCTGGGCAGAATTATCTTAAATGGGGAAAGTTAAAGGTGCAGACATTTGGAACAACACAGAAGAGAAAACTAGCTGACAAGTTAAGATTCTGGAATTCCAGTTACAGTCATTTGAGGAGCTTTGGAAAATTACATTCTTCTCAAAATAATTTCTCAAGGAAATTATTTACTTCTCAGTTTTCTCACTTATTCAGTGAACAATTCATCCTACATTGACTTCCAGTTATAGAATTTCCATAGTCTATTTTACAAAGATCACAGTGGAAAACAAAAGACAATAATTTGAATAACTTTTATGAAAAATATTCCTGAGGTATCCTTGGAAGAAGAACTTCCTCAAAAGAAAGATTTTTTTTTTTTTTTTTTTAGTGTTTTCTACAGCTATGTATTTTTCAGAATCAACAACTTAGCAGAAAACATAAAGTAATTTTTTGGCTCTGGAACAAGGTTTTCAGGAAGGTATAAATGTGATCATATGGATTGCTAAATCTTAACCCAAGGGAATATACCTTCTTGAATAGAAAATAAGCATTCCCAAGGGGTCTTTATAAATTTGAAAAATCATTTTTGCTATTACAATTTTCATATTTTAATTTTTATCTTGAAAAGAAAAGAAAAATATGGTTTTCATAATATAAATACTATTAGTTGAGCTTCAACAAATTCTTGACTGGTGGGATAGACTGAATAAACGTTGACTCTCATGAGACAGACATATTCAACTCTAGGGTAGAAGCACAAGATACATTTGGGGAGGGGTAGACTAGGGTTAAACAAAGAAAGAATAAAAAAGATGTATGTCTTAAATTTCTCTGAAAGTAGAACCTAAGAGCATTCATTAAATTTATTTAGGAATGATCTCAGGAAGCAGAATAGAAGGAGTAGGAAGAGTGAGAAAAAAAAGAAAGGAACACCAACATCAGGACACTTTCAGCAATTGGGATTCCATTCTGTTGGGAACCCCTGATTAGCTTACGAAATATCTCCTTAAGTATGGGAGGCTGGAACACTCACCAATGAGCCTTCATCACCATTGGTTGAGCACTGGTCCCTGGATAATAACTCCTCTTACTTCTGATATGGGTTCCCACGATATTGTAAAAAGTCCTCAGAGATTAGACAGAAAAGCACATAAAGTATACTTAAGGTAGGTTACTGTGAATATGAGGTGAACCTGAGCTCACAAGGAACAGACCATCATAGCTGCAGTACCAGACATATTACTAAAATAAGTATTCCTGATCAATACTTAGAATGTTTTCTAGTTAAGTAAAATGATTTATTATAGTCTGATTAGCTGGATAAATATCTTGATTCTATCCAAGGACACATTCAATGTGTTTTCTTTCACTACAACTAAGCTTTCCAAGGTTCACTTTCCAAGTTGACCTTCCCAATTCCAAGTCTTTATTTTATGTTCTTCCAACAATTTAAAATATTCATGTTTATGTTTCCAAGATCCCCCTTTTCCATTTCATAGATTCCTTCACTCATTCAACAAACATTTACTTGCTTCCGATTAGATGCCAGGAGGTGTAAGGCTTTATGCCAGGTCCAGTGTTAAGAACTCCTAAATAATCATATTTAATATTCTCAAAAATTCAGAGAATAGATACTGATATTATCTCCACATTACAGATGAGAAAATGTAGGTACAAAGATGTAAAGAAACTTGCCCAATGTCACAATTCTGCTAAACGCCTTAGATAGGACTATAACGTAGGCACAGAACATAGTCTGAACGCAGTCTCATAGGCTGACTTGGGAAAAACAGTAGTGGAAGTTTGCACTATTTTATCTAATACATCACCAATTTTGTACATAGACCCTCTGTCATGTAACTCTCCTGACTCTCAGGCTAGAGGCATGATATATTTCTCTACTCTATAAATGTTGGGTATAGCCATGGGACTTGCTTTGGCCAATGAAATATTTGCAAACATAATACAAGAAAAGGCCTGAAATTGCTTATACGATTGAACTCTTTCCTTTTTTGTGTCACATGCAAAGGTAGCTCCTTGGCTCCTGACCCTAAATCAGCTGAAGCCAGTCAACAAGCAAATGCTTAACAAGAAATGAGTCATGTTTTTGCATGCTACTGAGATGTTGTGGTTGATATGCAATAGCCTGTCAGCAAATAACTGACTGAAACAAGTGACAAGTAAGCAAGTAACACTAATACATTGTTGTCAGTGATTTTATAAAAGACATTCTGAGTGCTAAGAAAACAGAGACAAAGCAGAGGTTTGGGTATGCTGTCTGGAGACAACGATACCTGAATTAGTTCTAAAATAATCTACTTTTTTTTTTTTTTTTTCCAGAAAATGGGTTTTGGAGGAAATTGAAGGCTGTTACTAGAAAAGGGCAACATGTTTGCTGGCCTGGCTTTGAAAGAGAGATAATTTTAGAGATTTTCTGCAGTTGAAATACAGGGTTCCACAGAGGGAATGATCATGATAAGGATCAACCATTCCCAATCTTCCTGGAACTGAGAGCTTTCCCAGAAGGTAGAATTCTTAGTGCTAGCACTGGAATACTTCAGAGTAATCCAGCATAGTTGTCACTTTATACTGAAAAAAATTATAATAGACAAGTGGGGGCCAGGCACAGTGGCTCATGCTTGTAATCCCAGCACTTTGGGAGGCCGAGATGGGTGGATCACCTGAGATCAGGAGTTTGAGACCAGCCTGGCCAACATGGAAAAACCCCATCTCTACTAAAAAACAAACAAACAAAAAACAACGAAAATTAGCCGGGTGTGGTGGTCCATGCCTATAGTCCCAGCTACTCGTGAGGCTGAGGTGGGACAATTGCATGAACTCAGGAGGCGGAGGTTGCAATGAGCTGAGATCATGCCACTGCATTCCAGCCTGGGTGACAGAGCAAGACCCCCTCTCAGGAAAAAAAAAAAAAAAGACAAGTAGGCAAATGTTATTTAATCTTTTTGTTCACCGAATATTTTATCATTGTATATAAATTAAAATGAAATTAAGGGGAAATTAGTGAAACCTAGGTGGTCATGAGTGCATCTAGAAAAGTACACTGATATGCTGTACTTCACTATTCAGATCCATGCAAGTATTTACCTCTTAAAAACCTTTCTCCTAAAGTTTTAACTCCATATATATGATTACACATTTTCTTTATTCAAGCACAAATTTCAAGGCTAGGACACACTTTAGTCAATAAAAGTGGCTCATGTTGACAATGATTCAAAACAGGGAGGGGAATCATTGATTCAAAACAGGGAGGGGAATCATAGAGAGAAGGTGGAAATTAAAAAACATAAAGCTCAGCAAATTTTCTCCCTACAAAATATTTATAAAACTGGAAAAATATAGAATTATGGAAATTGACTAAAAGAATACACCAAGTTGAGAGGTGGGCATTTTTCAAGAAAAGAAAAAGGAAACAGCTATGGATAAGACCTAATGTAGATAACAGGTTGATGGGTGCAGCAAATCACCATGCACATGTATACCTATGTAACAAAACTACATGTTCTGCACATGTATCCCACAACTTAAAGTATAAAAATAAATAAATAAATAAAAGAACAGGGAGAGTGCAACATTTCTTCCATGGGCTACTCCTACCCCTCACCTCAGCTCAATTTGCACACTCATTCTGCCAGTGCAGAGCAATGTGGAGAGGCATGCCTTGACTGGGGTCAGAGCACAGAAAGGTCTCACAAGTGGCACTGTTGGAACTGTTGTGATCTCAGTGGCAAAAACACTGGGAAGAGCAGAGTTAAGTTATCCTGAGGTTGCACTTCTGCCTGGGGCAAAAAAAATGGATCAGCAACCTAGCCAGAAATTTTACAAAGAGATACTTTCAATAAGGTATTCATAGGGTTGTTTAACAAGCTCTTCACACACCTGCACAAAAGAGACTTGAGAGAGTCTAAGCAATCTATCCACACATTCCTGGTTGATCTTGATATTACACAACTACATGGAAGAGAGGCCAAAAGAACTAAAGCTGGGCTGATTTAAAAATTGCCTGAAAGTTGAATGTATTCCCCAATACACAAACACGTCCACTAATATAGGGTAGAATCTTTACTGGCTTGAGGTGTTTGAACACAATCTCTGACCAATCATTGACTGACTACTAAGCTATAAAGAGAGAGATGAACCTTAGGTAACCAGGCTTAAAAAAAAAAAAGAATTAAATGTGTGTGTGTGTGTGTGTGTGTGTGTGTGTGTGTGTGTGTATTTGTGTGTGTATACCAACTAGAGACACCAGTACCCCCACAGCATAATAAAATTCCATAGATATAATCCAGGCAAGTTACTAAACAGGCAGAAGCAACAATTTTAGGGGTAAATTATAATACAGACTACTGCAATATGTTATCTAAAATATGTAATTTTTAACACACAAAGAAATGAAGATATGGAAACAGACAAAGTATGTCTTATAAAAAAATAGTAATAGAAACTGTTTCTGAGTGGGGCCCACATTTTGGACTTAGCAGGTTAATACTTCAAAGGAGTTGCTACATATGTATGTTCCAATAACTAAAAAAAATTGTGCATGAAGAATTAAAAGAAAGCATGATGACAGTAATTCAACAAATAGGTTATTGTGATAAATTAATAGAAATTATTTAAAATATGGAAATTTGGAAGTGACAAGTAAAAGCAATGAAATTTAAAATTCACTAGAGGTGCTAAAGAGTAAATGTGAGATGACAGAAAAATGGGCAAATTTGAAGACTCATTATTAGAATTATCAAATATGAAGAAGAGAAAAATAAAGAAATATAAACAGAACCTAAGAAAGTTGTAAGAAAACATCAAGCATATATGTGTCCTAGAAGTTTTAAAAGAGAAAATGGCAGAAAAAATATTTGAATAAATAATGTTAAAATATTTTCAAATTTGATAAAAGTATTTAAAGATGTAAAATTTTCAACAAACTCCAAAGTAGATAAACTATGAAATTTTATGGCTAAACACATCATAAGAAAGCCAAAAAAAAAATGCATCTTAAAGGCAACTACATTTTTTTTTAATCCAACAACACAGAACTGTGCTTTTTTATTTGAAATCTTCAGATTAGTGATGAGTCTTGAAAGGAATTTATTTGTGATAAGACACAAGGAAAGGCAAAGCAAGGTAGGGGAGCAGAGAATACTTGTTTTTCTCCAAGTTTCAGGGTAGATCAATTAAATCTTGGACATGCAGCCTCCATCCCTCTTTCCCCACAAAGTGGGCCCAGCTGCCTTCATGGAATGACAACACAATTCAGTTTTACCCCGAGCCAGTCTTTCTGGCTTTCTTGACTCCTTTGGTGTGAGAAAATTGAATCTGGTAGTGTCAGTGCCACTTGACAAAAGTCTAGATAATCTATTGTATAATTCCCTGAGTAGCATGAAAAACAATTCAGCACATACAGGAGACAAAAGTGCAATAAAATGAATTTTCTTCAGAAATTATGGAGTCAAGAAGGCAATGATGACATATTTAAATTACTAAAAAAAAATCCAACTAAGAATTCTATGTTAAGCAATGTATAATAACCAAAAAAGATTAGTTCTGATGGTTAATTTTATGTGGGCTAAGGGATGCCTAAAAGGCTAGTAAAATAGTATTTCTAAGTGTGTCTGTGAAGGTGTTTTGGAAGAAATTAGCACTTGAATCAGTAGAATGAGTAAAGATCACCCTCACTAATGTGGGAGAACATCATCCAATTCATTAAAGGCCCAAACAGAACCAAAAGGCAGAGGAACGGCAAATTCTCTCTTCTGGAGCTGAAATATTCATCTTTTCCTGCTCTTAGATATCAGGGGTCCTGGTTTCAGGCCTTTAGGTTTAGGGACTTACACCAGCAGCCCCTACACCCATTCCGAGGACTTTGGCTTCAGACTGGGAACTACACCATATGCTCTCTTTGTCTTTAGGCCTTTAAATCAGACTAAGTTACACCACTGGTTTTCCCGGTTCTTCTCTCCAGCTTGCAGATAGCACATCATGGGATTTTTCAGCCTTCATAATTGTGTGTGCCAATTTCAATAATATGTCAATCTCTCTGCCTCTCTCTCTCTACTTGTGTGTGTATATGTGTATAATATGTGTATACACACACACACACACACACACACATAATAGCTCAAGTGGGTTTTGTTTCTCTGGAGAACTCTAATACATTAGTTGTTTGAAAAGACCAACAAATTGGCAAACTGTTAAGTAGACTGAGGAAGAAAAAAAGACATTAATGAAAACAGAAGAAAAGAGGAGACATTACCACCAATCATACAGATAGTAAAAAGACTAAAAGGGAATATTATGAAAAAGTTTATACAAATAAATTAGTTAACTTAGATTAAATGGACAAATTCCTAAAAATATACAAGTAACTGTAACTGACTCAATACAAAATAGAAAATCTGAATAGGTGTATATATAACACAAAGAGAAACTGAACTAGAAATTAAAAATCTTTCCACAAAGAAAAGCCCACACCAAAATAACTTCACTGGTAATTTCTAGCAAATGTTTTAAGGAGAAATAATGTCAACCACTCACAAATTATTTTCAAAAATAGAAGAGCTGAAGGTACAATTTCCAGCTAATTCTATGAGGTCTGCATTACCTTGACACAAATGCTTGACAAGCCCCATAAGAAGCAAAGACCAGTAACTCTCATGAAAAGAAACAAAAAAATTAGTGAACTAAATTTAGGAAAATATTAAAAGGACTATTTACCATGACTGAGATTTATTTATGTAATGAAAGATTGTTTTAGCTATCAAAAATCAATTCATACTAATAGAATGAAGAAAAAAATTATCTCAGTAGATGCAGAAAAATACATTTGACAATATTTGATCACTATGGTAAAGGCTATCAATAAATAAGTAATATAAACTTTCTAAATAAGATAAAGGAGCAAGGAGGCAGCAGGAATTGACTACACACAGACAAGAAAGAACTTACCTGGGTGAGGGAGATGTTCAAACTATATCATGGTTATGACTGACAATTTTGTAAATTTACAAAAATTCATTGAATTATATACTTAAAATTTGTGCAGTATTGTTGCATTAAATTTACCTTAATAAAGCAATAAAAACTAATAAATGCAAGGGTTAAATAGTGGGGAAGTGTAGATGAAACAAGATTAGCATAGTATAGTATACTAGTATATCAGTATAGTATACTAGTATATACTAGTATATCAGTATAATATACTATACTGATAATTGCTAAAGCTGAATCCTGAATAATAGCACGTTATTATACTATTTCATTCACTTTATGTATGTTTGAAAATACCTAATAAAATGTTGGGGTTTTGAAAGTTGAAATATCAGGGGAAAACAACTGAGGTTTGGAGAGGGAGCAAGCATAATGTGAAAATGTCCCTTGAGTTATTCTAATATTCCCTTGTTTTCTCCTTAAAAAGCACTTTCTTAAGTTCTAGATTGGTTTTACAGTTTTTTCCTTTGGTTAGTGCATTTGTTCTTAACACTTGAAGAAAGGAAGATAAACATTATTATCTCTGCTATGCGGGTGAAGAAACCACAGTCCAAGGTGACAAATATAGAAAGGGTGAGGCAATAGACAAAGTCTGGGTGTCCAGTGCTCTGCTTACTGCATTGCGATGACCTGTGCATTCAAGACCTGAGGCAAGACTAGATCCAAGGTAAATTGTATAGTAGATGAGAATTGTCTGTAGTATTCTCACAATCCTCATTTGGCCTCATTGACATATCTTAACCTAGCTTTACATTGCTCCTGCCCCAAACATACACATCTACAAATACATTTTATTTTGCTACTTCTTGAAAGGCAGATGTATTTTCAAACAGCACCCTTCACTCTGCTTCTCTTCCATCTCACTTTCCCTACCCTATCAGTACCTTCTCTCTCAATTCTTGCTGACAATACTTAATTAAGCATTCCCTCCACGGAATTATCAGATTAATGCTACTCTTATCAGAAGTATTTACATTTTAACAGAATCTAACAAAATCTTAAAGAAATGCATATCTTATTGGCAAAACTTTTAAGGCACAGTAGAATGTGAATAGGGAGAATATTTTAGCCTAAGGAGAAAACTTCTTAGGTCTTGTGTATTACTTTCCAGGTTACCTATTAGGTCAAACCTAACCAAGGACAACATTAACCAATATTGAGAATGAGGAACAAATAAGCATCAGCATAGTAAATTAAGCTTCTGCTTATTAACACCACAAACTAATCTTTCATCGTTTAGATAAGATGGAAACACTGTGGTGAGTCAGCTATAAATTAATTGATGTGGACAATTACACTGGGGACAACAATAGTGGAAAGTGTTTGGATTTGTCTAGTCTAGTGGCCTGCCCTCTCTTTAATATGAGAGAATAAATCATTCTTACATTTGAATGTGGCTCAGTGAATCAGAATATTGGATATTTGGTTAAAGTGGGTATTTTTCTCAGAATCCTCCCCAAATTCTTTCCAGTTGAGACTTTGCTGTTTGATCCACCCTGTCAGATATCTGTTCATTGACATCATTATGTTGCAATGAATATGTGCATATGGATTTATTCTATCAAAAATATATTTGAGCATCTGCTATGTGTCAATACTGTTCTGGGTATATAGGAAATCATCAGTGAACAAAATAGAGGAAGATTTCACCTTGTGGAGGAAAGTGAAAATGAAGCAAATGGAAGGAGTTCTTCATATATTCTGAGTACATATATTTCTGGGAAGCTGTTTTTATACTCTTGGTTGTGGCTTTCACTCTCTTGGTAGTGTCTTTTGATAGGCAGAAGTTTAAATTTTGATATTATTAAAAGTAACTTGTATAGAATGTTAGGAGTTTGTAGAAACTAGGAAAGACTAGTAGGGCAAATTGCTGGCCGAAGACTGTTGCATGCATAGGTTGTCTAAGGAGCAATAAAAGAGGATAGTGTTGCTACAGAAGACTGAATGGAATAGGAGTGGGTAGAGAAAAGCAGTAGGAGGTGAGGTCCAAGAGTCAAATAAAGTGAGGCCTGGTAGGTCTCTGCAAGGGCCTACTTCTTTGTGCAACAGGGAATCATTGCAGAGTTTGAGCAAAGAAGTGACCTGACCTTGCTTACACTGGAAAAGAATCATTCTAGTTGTTACGTTGATAATAAGAGAGAATATAAAAGCACAGAGATTAATTAAAAGGCTATTGGAAAAAAAAACAGGTGAGAAATGAGAGCCCTGAGTGATAGTAGACTCCACTCTATAGATTGTGACTGACTCCAGCCTGTGCAATGCAGGGAGATTCTATTTCAAGAAAAAAAAAATCAGTGAATGAATGCTGAGTAGCTGTAATCAACCTGGAATGGAAAGCTATTTCAAGACAGTGTGGAAAAAAACAAACATTATCCATAGCCACAAACTTTTAATTGTTATAAAGAATAGTTATAGTCATCTTTGAGTACAGAGGCTACTGGTAGTTTTCATTTGAATATATCTGAAATAGATAATTATGTAATGGAATTGGAGGGTTTTGTTGCTTGAGAGTTGTCCTCGATAAATGCATAAAAGGAGTGCTCTTTCATCCAGCAGCTGTTATTAAGGAAATGTATATAAACAACATGCAATTATAAAATGCTAATGAGTTCCTAACATGTGGTTACAGTTGACAGGCCACAGCAATAGCCTTCTCACTCTTCTCCAACCTCCAGTTTCCCTTGCCAACATTGATCTGTACCACTCCTAGGGCATGCTTTCTAAAGCACGTTTCTGCTGAAATCTTTTAAAACTTTTTATAGTCTTCTGAGTTAAGAAATATCTTCTTATCTTGGCATTCAAGGCATTTCTAAATGTCTGGCTTTACATATCCAGCCATTACCTAAACTCAAGATAAATATAGTTATTATTGAAAAAACTTAAGGTCTTAATAAGGGGACAAGTTCTGAAGACAAGCTACCTGGGTTTAAATCCCAGCTGAGCATAAAAATTAACCCATTTAGCTTTAGTATCAGCTTTTGGAAAAATGGGGATAGTAACAGTTCCTACCTTATATCTTGTGAGGATTTATTGAGATAACAAATGTAAATTCTGCTAGACTGTAAACTCCATGAAAGCAGAAACCAAATTTATGTTATTCCACACTGAACTCCAATGCCATGTACATAGTAGACACTGAATATATATACACAATTATATATTGAGTGTCTACTATCTGCCTGTTTTTTTACTGAACTCTGAGGATACTCTGTCTCTTGAATTCCCATGAAGCTCACCTTTTGGTAAAGGAAGATAGACAATAAATCCACGAATAAATACATATTTGAACTTATATATTGAAAAGTATTATATTAAAAAATTACAGGGCTGGGTGCAGTGGCTCATGCCTGTAATCCCAACACTTTGGGAGGCCAAGGCAGGTGGATCACAAGGTTAAGAGATCGAGACCATCCTGGCCAACATGGGGAAACCCTGTCTCTACTGAAAATACAAAAAAAATGGCTGGGCATGGTGGTTCACACCTGTAGTCCCAGATACTCAGGAAGCTGAGGCAGGAGAATCACTTGAACCTGGCAGGCGGAGGTCGCAGTGAGTGGAGATCATGCCGCTGCACTCCAGCCTGACAACAGAGCAAGACTTCGTCTCAAAAAAAAACAAGAAAGAAAAAAAGAAAAAAATTACAATGGGGTAACATATGGTATTTGAATTTGCAGTCATGGAAGAATGCTGAGGAAGTCACATGTGAACTCAGATCCAAATTTTGGGAAACAAAAATCATGTAAAACTAAGGGAAGTGGGAACATTACTAAGTATTCCTAGAAGGAACCTAAAGTTAGCATGCCTCATGGCAGATAAGTTCAATAAACAGAGAAAAGACCAGCATAGCTATGTCATCCTGTCATGGTAGTGGTGAAAATAATACAAGTGGAATTCAGATTAGTAGCCAGGGCTCCTTAAGAAGATGAGATTTTATTTAGAGTGCAATACAAAGCCACTGGAACTATTTAAGCAGAGGAATAATCACAGTCCCCTGGGCCATTGTATAGAAAATGGATTGTGGGGAACAAAAGCGAAAGTAGAGAACTGGTTAAGAGTTCATACTTCAATGGCTATAAAAAATTATGGTAATTTGCTTTTGCCTGACAAAATGGAAACAGAGTGAACGCAAAATATTTGGAATATAGTTTAGAGGTAGAAACAAAGAAATAAGAGTCAAGATGGTTTCATTCAAGGCCATGTTATATCTTTAATGGGTCCTACGTAATTTTGCCTTCATAAATTCTTCCCCCATGAAAACAATATTAAAAACTGTATTTCACAAGTGCACTGAAATAAAGATGAATATAATCCACTCTATATTATATTATTTTTCTTTTTGATTTTAAAAGAAATTAAAACATTTTCAATAGTCCCTAAAAGATTTGTAGGTCGTAAGCACTGTGCCTAATGGGTAAGTTGACCGCTTTTATTTTTAACAAAAAACAAAAATACAACTATTAGTAGAATACATTTGAAAGTGGTAAATCCTTAATGCGTATTAGCTATCACATTATTATGATTACACACTGGACATGTCCTTGCTTCCTTACCTCTGTGAATTTGCTTGTGCTGCTTCCTGAATTTGTCCCTTCCTTACTTGTCAAAAATTCTTCTATCCTTCAGTGCTCAGACCAAATGCCAGTTCTTTTATAAAGTCTTTTCTGATTCCTCCACTAGTCTCGATTCTTTTCCTCTCCGTCTCCACAATTCCATGTCAGTACCCGTCTCGTGGCTCTAATTAGAGTTTGGTCTTGATTTATGTTAATTTATTTACTTCTTTACCTTACACATGTTTTAACTCCTTTCAATGCTTAATGATACCTCATACATCATAGCTTTATCTCTTACTGTGCCTCTCCAAGTGGCGTAGAGTACAGCCTCAATAAATATTCGTTGACTTGAATATCTAAGAAAACAGTCAGTCAGCCAAGTACTCTGACCAAAGCCTATTGGGGCAAGATTGGTCTTCAGTATCACTGCCCAGACTGTGGCACATGATTACTTTGAGACCATCTATTAAGCAACAAAATTCTAAGAGGAATGCCAACTGTGACACCCCACTTTGCAAAGGATGCTGCCAGGCTTCTAAATAACAACTCCATGGAGCATCCATCCAAAACACCAGCTGGAGTGCAGACAGACTTGGACCTTGTTGACTCCCAACACCATAAATCTAGAGCCTTGGCTAGTCTCCATTTTGGTTAATGATGACTAAGATGTAAAGCAGCTGAAAGATAAGATTCTGATTAGATATAGAAAGAAAAAATGATCCTGGGTAAATGGAAACATTATTCATTTAAGCTGCATTTGTCCTAATACTTACTTTGTAGAAAGCACTGTGCTTGGTCCCATGGAAAATACAAATAGATCTTAGACTCAGTCCTTGCTCTCAATGGAAATATTTTACAGCAGAGGATGGAGCTGGAGGAAGAAGATACTAGTGAAATGACAAATGTAAAAATGACTTTGTGTCTTCAATGAGAAGAAGGTATTATTTAGCTCCAGCATGGCAACTGACATATGACATCAGATGAATAAGCACATATTCCTTAACTTCATTTTCTCTATGGAAAACCAACAACAACTCCTACTACTGCTGCTCCTGCTGCTGCTGATGATACTACTACTACTACTACTTTTCCTTCTATCAGAAATACTGGGTGGTTTCATTACTTAGGAAACATAATTTCTGATCTTTTAAATATTTTTAATTTTCAGTGTTCAGTTAAATGCATGAATTCCATTCAATTTGCAACTGAAATTGCAAATTTCATTTTTTTTATTATTTTGAGAAAGAAAAGGGGAATTAATGCCTCAATAAATGGATAAATAACCATAATTGATATCATTCATATATTTGTCAACAATTGTTTATTGAGCAACAAATACAACAAAGAAATTTTGGTCTGTGTAAACTAGTGGTTCTCAACTGTGGCTAGCTTGTCCCAAATTCTCCCTAACTAGTGTTGTCAAATAGTTAGGGAGTTAATTAGGGAGCATTGGACAATGTCTGCAAATATTTTTAGTTGTTTATTTTTATGTCTTGTGCTTTCTGGAAAACAGGCATTTTCTCATGCAGGTCTCTTTTCTTAGAAGATATGTCCTATCATCTTTTTTCAACTACTTTTTTTCTATTGAAAAATAACCAAGACACAAGTAATTTTCAACTGGGAGGATAAAAAATGGAATCATGAAATTTTAGGTTGAGTAATTCTTTGTTGTGGAGAACTGTCTTGTAAACGCTAAGATATTTAGCAAGCATCCCTATGCCTTCCCCGCTAATGCCAGTAACACCTCACTGGTTATGAAAATCAAAATGTCTCCAGACACTGACAAGCATCCTCTGGGTGGGGAGGTGGACTGAGGTGGTAGTGACCAAAGGGGATGAGAGGAAGCACAGTCAATTGGACCACTGGTGTAAGGAATAAAAAAGGAACGGAGAATGTAGTAACATTTTGTAGATACAGGCCCTTGTACATACTCGTATGGGGAATGAAGCCATTTTGCACTGTTAATTAAAAGTTTTAACAAATGCTCCTCACCTTTGAGCTATCAATTCTACTTCTAGACAGTCTCTAATAAGGAAATAATTGTAAAAAATAAAAACAATAACAAAAAACAAACCAAAAACACCTTAAGCACTTCAATGTCTGACATTTCCCTGAGGAAAAATTAATTATAGAATAGCTGTATCATGAAATATTAGGCAAACAATAAAAGATATGAATAAGAAGAGGGTTTTTTAAATGTTACATGAAAAAAGTTGCTAAATCACTATGATGTAATAATACTCAGTAAACAAAACTAAAAGGAAAAACACCAACATCAATAGTATTATTTTCAGATTCAGGACAAAATATGGATATTTTACCCTTTTATATATTGTATATTTTAATTTCCTTAGAGTATAAATATACTCAACATATTTTTTCTTATTTTTGAAAGTCTGAGTCAATGTAAAATACTAAAGGTGGAATCATTGGTAATGTCTCTCTATAATGATGTATTGAGCATTGCAATGTTTTCTTCAACCCCCTAATGATATTGTTTTGAAAAAGATGTTGGTTCCATTGTTGGCATTCTGTTCATTGATGGAAAAGAGCAAACAATCAGTAGTTGGTTCTCCTTTTGCCACAAAAATTGGCATTCAAGGCAAACCACTGATGAAATACATTTGCATTTGAATTATATCCACCCCAGAGCCAATCCCAGATCTCTTCCAAAAGCTTTTTATGTGTGATGTGAGTTCTTGTTCAGCTCGTTCCAATAGTGGGGCTCTCTTCAAAAAAATGACTTCCAGTTTAGCCGAGTGGGGGTAAGGCCTGCCAAGAAAGAGCCATCACTTTATGAATATGAAACTTTCATAAAGAAGACAGCTTCAGTAAGTCATTCCTCAAAGGAAATGTTGATGGTGTAAGATTCCAGAAATCAGAATGCAAAGGTGTAGCTTCTGATGCCAATAGGCAAATACTGTTTTATAAAACATGCAAATGTATTCATTTGCTATTATCAGATATTCTGTTTTCTAGATGATCATTTATAAACAACTTAAAATCAAGAAGAAAAATGTTTAAAAACATAGTATTAATGTGTGGGGGTTGTTTTATAATGCATGGAGCTTTTAAATTATAAGTAGTAGGAAAAATGTTTGTAAAGGATATACACACATAAATGCACATGCATAGACTTACACACACACCCTGGATTTAACCTGTTTCAATGAGCTACCCTTGAAAGTATAATTTACTTTCTTTGTCGTCATACTTCATTTACTCAATGTGGTAGTACTTTGAAAACTGATCTTTTTCTTAGCTATGCTGAACTTGCATGTAACTGGGCACATTAAAATATCCATGTTTTTCTTACATGCCAAGAAAAAATGACAACATCTTTTCTTCAAGGTTTTGGTTAAAATGTCTTTTCCAGAACACCACCAGAGAAGGTTATTTCACTGACAGGATGCAATGGTATGCTTCACATATGACTCTCCTGCAGATGCTGCCTAAGAAAATCAGAAAATTCTCTGAGAGAGTGGAGTAAGTCATTTTCCACATGAAATTGCAGCCACTGCCTAAATTTGTCACCCCTCTGAACAGGGTGTGCAACCTGGCCATTTAAAAATAAACTTATTCATGGTGAATCATCCTTTCCCTCTCAATGTGGGGTTCTCTGATATGTACAACAGGCTGAGCAGAAAGAAGGAATGATGTTAAGATGCATGATTATTCAATCTGGGTAAAGTAATGGTTTTAGGGCACAGTTCAATCTTAATTTCTATCCAACCTTTTAAATTCAAGTGACTGCCTCTGCTTTTTTATATGTAGTTTCTCTTGAGTCCCACCCTTTTGTAAAAAGATTTGAAAAGAGGTGTATTTCAGGGAACGTAGCTCAGGAATGAAGGTCTGAGAGACTCATTATTCTAGACTAGTCACTATGAGCATTATATAAACACTCAGTGAGCTCTTGAATTTAAAATTATAAGCACACTGCTAATCTGATGTTTTATGCTATTTAATACATGAAACAACTTTATAAAATGTACTTTATTACCCTCAGTTTACAGCTTTAGAAACTGAGGCACAGAAAGACAGAAGTTCTTATAGCTAGGATAAACAGGATACGCTGGAATTTTTAAGCAGAGTTTACTGTCTGGGAAAATTACCTAATGTCTCCGTCTTAGTTACAAAATCCTGAAATAATTTAGAGATTATTAGCTCTTTGGCCGCTCCCAAGTACCATCCTCCTCTATCAACTGAGCAAGGCTTCTGCTGCACCTAGTCTTATAACCAAATGCCCTTTAGCGTTATGAAACAGTATAACAATAACCCTCTTCAAGAACATGACCCTAATCTAACCCTACCACCAAAAATGTGGCACATGGAGTATGTACTAAGCACATGCCTCCAAGACAGTGTTTCAAAAGCAGAGAAGCTGCAGGTGTGGCTGAGGTCATAATGAAAAAGATTCACCTAGGAGGATGAAAATACATAAGTTTAAAATAAGACTGAAATCCCAGATATTTTCGATTATCATGAGGATAACTTTGACTCTCAGGTAGGGTTCCCAAGTTTGTTTATTTTTCTTGTTTTTTCCAAGACGGAGTCTTGCTGTGTCACCCAGGCTGGAGTGCACTGGCGTGACCTCGGCTCACTGCAACCTCCGTCTCCTGGGTTCAAACAATCCTCCTGCCTCAGCCTCCCAAGTAGCTGAATTGCAGGTGCGAGCCATGACACCCATCTATTTTTGTTGTTGTTGTATTTTTAGTAGAGATGGGGTTTCACCATGTTGGCCAGGCTGCTCTCTAACTCCTGAGTTCATGATCTACCTGCCTTGGCCTCCCAAAGTGCTGGGATTACAGGCATGAGCCACTGCATCTGGCCAGGTTCCCAAGTTTTATTCACAGAGTAAGTGCTACCAAATATGAAGTAGAAGTGTAATCGTCTCCACCTATCCTTGTTTCCTTTATCTGTCTCTAGTAATATCCTTATTCCAAAATTATTCTCTAGTAATATCCTTATTCCAAAATTATTTTCACCAAGACATAAGGCATATCAGTGGTTCATCACTTAGAGAATATTTACATTAAAAAATGGGCCATGTGATAAAGCAATTTTGAAACAAAGAAATACATTTCTAAAGCAATGAGACTTTAGGCATCACATTGGCATATTGGGGGCAAGGACTTCCCCAAGGCCCTATAAATTACTACCTACTCAGACAATGCAGTAGGACAGAGATTACTAGATTTTCTATCTTCTTTTTCTCTAAAAACTGTCCTTAAGAGAGTTCTTGGGGCAAAGAAAGTGCTAGCCACTGTATCTTCATAATATAATTCAGTGTAATTAGCCACTGTATCTTCATCTCCAGCCTTGAAACTCCTCTGAGCTTCTGACTTATATGTATAAGTTTCCACTACAGGTCTTCACCTTAGTATTATATAGACACCTCAAATCCACGCACAAAACTGAACAGAATGTTTCTGTTCCCAAACTTGGCTTTCTCCTTGTTCCTCCTTCTCTTGCCATGCCATGTAAGAGTCTCCAACTCTTCTGATGCCCAAACTGATGTTTATTATCTCTATTCCTCAAAATTATCTCACACCCCACATTCCATCCTTGTGGTAAGGCCCTGATTTAAGCCTTCATCACCTCTCACTCGATTTTCTAAAAAGCTTCCTATGTAATGTGCTGTCAAAGTCACACTCTCTGAATCCATATCCTATATTGCTACTACAGAATATTTATGAAATGTAGCTCATCATGTTACTCCTCTGCTTGAAAATATTTACTCTAAAAGTCACATCAAAACTCAAAGTCCTTCTTGAGAGTCAAGACTCTTTAAAATCTGACCCTATCTACTTTTCTGTCTCTAATGGGCATACACTTTATTTTCACAATTGCACACAAAACTCAGGTGTACACAATGCGAGGTTTATTTTTCTAGATCTGAGGCAAACTTAGCTTTGAACCACAATTTCCACTCTGTACGACATCTTGAAATTTTTAAGTGAATTCAATCACTTCTGGATGTTTTTTTCCCTGTCCTAATTCAGTAATGTCTTAGTCACTCCCAGTTTAAAGTTTAATATAATTTGGGATTTTTTTCCTCCTCATTCGGGCCCTGTAGAGTGTCCTCTGTTTCCCAGCTTCTTGGTTTTGATTCCAAACCTCTGCGTGGTTCAGCAATTTCCTCCATGTGACTGTACAGTAAGCAGCACATTCTTTTGGCTTCGGCTGCCTTGTTTGACACCTGCAGCTAAAGTCCTCATCCTGTCTGATTCTCAGCTGAGATGATGCCCAGTACTTGTTGACAGATGGCAACTGGTCCATCTGTCACTCTTCCATTGACTCTCATACACAATTCTGGCATCTAAATTTTAACAAGGATGCAGTTACATCCTTTTCCACTCTGTATGGGTGATCCAAACCTCTACACTGCATTGTGGTCTTCTGATTGTCATATTGGCTTCCCCTCCCACCTCATAAATGGGCTCTATTCATGGCCTCAGAAGACAAAAATATCTTCTCAAAGTCACTTGGGGACCCATAGGAAGTTGAGGGAAAGATCTGCCAGATGGATATGCGTGTTACCCTGTCATTTACTCTTCGTGCACTGGGTCCATTGGTGGAGCTGCTACACTCAAAAACTTACAGACAGAAAGTTATTTCCAAATACACCCAAATCTTGGGTCTCAGTTCTATAGGCAAGTTTATACTAGGACATGGTATGAAGTACCAGGCTCCTCCATGGTTTTATTGTCTCCAAATTCTCTCTCTCTTCTTCAGATCAGAATCCTTTCACCCAGTCAGACAAGAACATGAGTAAGGTGGAAAAAATACAACCCCTTGTCTGATTTCATCTTCTTACTAATCTGTCATTTGTGTGTGCAATGAGGAAACAGAAGACATAGTTATTTTCTTTAATTTAAGACCTCTACATTGAAAACTAAAAACAAAAAGTATATTCTTGAGAGAAATGAAAGAATAATTAAATAAGTGGATGGATATAACATGTTCTTCAATTGGATGATTTCCAGTAGTATACTTTATTCAACCGTGTCCTTCAGGATTGTTTTTCTATTCTTGGCTGTTTGACTTTTACATAAGTATTACAATTAGATAATTAATCTCTAAAAACAATCCTGAAGATAGTTTGATTGAAATTTCCATTGTGCTTTCCAACAGTATACTAAATATGTGGGTTTTTTTCATCACACCAACCAATGTTCCAACTCTCTGCAGGCAAATTGAGTGTCCTGCAATTCAGTTCCATTCTGACACTATCTACCTGAAGTTGGCATTAGGCCCCAGGAGTCAACAAGTCATTTTTACAATACTGCCCTCACTTCAGGTGTCAGTCCCAAGTCTCAATTTGTCACCCATACTTCTGGGTAAACAACTATAAATTCAGGGGCTCTCCCAACCCCCTCCTAGGCTTTGATAATTTGCTAAAACAAGTCACAGAACTCAGGAAAGAGTTTTATTTAGTATTGCTGGTTTATTATAAAGAACACAACTCAAGAACAGTCAAATGGAAGAGTGCCTACAGTAATGTACAAGGGAGGAGATGCAAAAGCTTCCCTGCCCTCTGCAGGTGCCCCAACCTCCCATCACCTCAATCTGTTCACCAATCCAGAAGCTCTCTAAACCCCATCATTTAGGGGTTTTTAAGGAAGTTTCATCAGGTAGTGATGGTTGACTAAACAATTGGCCATTGTGGATGAGGCTGAAAGTTCCAACCCTCTAATCATGGCTTGGTCTTTCTGGTGACCAGCTGGTATTCCAAAGCTAACTAGGGATCACCAGCCACCAGTCATCTCATTAGCATAAAAAGACACCCCTATTACTCCAAAGTATCCAAGAGTCTTAAGAATTGTGTACTGGGAATCAGGGACAATGAGCAAACATTTATTTATTTTGTATTACATTACAGAATTACATTAACTTATTCATCAATTCAGGGAAAATTAACATATTCATAATACAACATTATGAATATGAATCTTCCATAATGTTGAGTAAAAAAGAAGTCAGACAAAAAAACACAATAGGTATGACTCACTTATATAATTTTTAAAAGTGTACTTATTTCCCATTTTCTGTGCCTATTAGGTACTCTCATGCTTCTAAGCTTTGCACATACTCTCTCACTCCCCAACCTCATGATAATCTAATCATCCATCAAGGCCCACTAAAAATGTCACTTCATTTCTGAAGTTAAGAACCAGATAGTTGTAAAAGGAAACCCTCTGGGTTGATTGATTGCTTCAGTAGCCCCAATTCCTCGTCCCTTCCTGGGTGTTCACTTTTTGCTATGCCACACTGTAGTGTATTTCAGTTCTGCCTGTGGATCTGACTGTGAGACTTTCCCTAGCCCATGAGATGTTCACAAACCTAATGTGAAGCGAGGCTAAAAACACTTGCATAATTGGGCTTTCTTTCCTCTTGACCTCTGCCCTTGCCATAAGAAAATGCGCAGTGAACATATTAAAAGATGGAACCCTTATGGATCAGAGCCTGGGAAACCAGATGAGGCCTGCTTAGATCAACCATCTGCCAGCAGATTTTCAGATATGTGAATGAGCTCAGCTAAGATCAGCAGAGCCACCTAGAAGACTTTCAGCTGACTGTAGATGCGTAAACCAGGCCAGCTGAGATGATCACCTTATGCCAGATCAGCAAACCCCTACAGACTCAGGAACTAAGTGACTGCTTATCATCATATACTGATAAAACCCCTGCAGACTCATGAACTAAGTGACTGCTTATTATTGTATACATCTATAGATCATTGATGTTATGTAGAATTCCTTCTGTCGATTCAATATTGAAATTCTATAAAGTTTGATCTCTTGGCCTTTCATGCATTGTTCCTTTAAAATATGGATAAAACCATTGGTTGTACTATATGGAATAAGAGGGAATATTTCTCTCTTGACACACGGTTCTGTTTATTAAAGACGATGTCTGAATGGCAGGGCTGTGATCTATAGGAGGTCACAAACAAGAAGGGAGAAAGTGACCTTCATTAGTGAATCTTTTTGGGGGTAATCTTTATTTTGCAATTGATCTCAAAAAGATTAATTGACAGAAATTGAATTACTATTGAAATGTATTCTTGTTTTGCTTTCAATTCTCAGCTAAATCTGAGAAGACAATTTGGCAGAAGATTATAAAAGTATAAAAGATCTTTCTCTTAGAAAAAGACCTGGGTGCAAATCCTGCCTGTGCTGTGTTACTTCAGGCCAGTGCTCATAAAATAAGGGCAATCTTACCTACCTTACCCTACATTACAACTCTACTGTGAGTATTAGGAACAGTAATAAGTGGAAACCAACATGTCACATGTCACTGTCCCATCAAAGGCCTATCATTCTTGTAGCTGAACTCTGAGGTGACTTTTGGGCACTCTGAGCCTTTTTGGGAAGGAGTCAAGTATAACAAAAATGTTCTTCCTCTGAAATGATTCCACCAAATCAACTGAGTTCTTAACCATTTTATATGTGTGTGTGTGTGCGCGCGCGTGCACGCGCACATGCGTGCATGTATTTCTGTATTGACCCTTCTAAATAGAAACATAGGTTCTTATTACCCTGACCTCTTCCAGACACATTTATAGATTTTTTCAATATAAGAAATAATTTTAGAAATCAATGTAATTATTAATTTTAGAAATAAATTAATTAATTTGAAACATAATGTTTCAACCAATGAATGACATTCAGCAAATCTACGGCTCTTCTCAGTCATCCCACTATGAAGAGAGAATGCAGAGGCTAAGGAATGGCTGCCAGTTTAAATGCTTTATGTGTAAATTATTAGGGTTCTTTATTTTAATGTCAGTCATCTGTTCATTATAATTTGCCACCAATTGTAAAGCACATTAAAATTGAAAGTTTTTTTAAGGGAGTGAGGTAGGTGGCTGCTCCTATTTTATTAATAAAGATTTTAAAGTACATTGATTCCCCTTTATCCATGGTTTGCTTTCTAGTGTTTCAGTTACCCATGGTCAACCATGGTCAGAAAGTAGGTGAGTACAGTACAATAAGATATTTTGAGAAAGAGACATCCACATAACTTTTACTACAGCATATTGTTTCAATTGTCCTATTTTATTACCAGTTATTGTTGTTAATCTCTATAAATTGTGCCTAATTTATAAATTAAACTTTATCATAGGTGTGTATGTACAGAAAAAAATACAGTATATATAGAGTTCAGCACATTTTCAGGCATTCGCTGAGGGGTCTTGGAGTGTATTCCCCACAAATAAGAGGAACTACTTCTACATTATATTTCAGAAACATAGAAATGAGCACATCCAGGTGGGGTAGCTCATGCCTGTAGTCCTAGCAGTTTAGGAGGCCAAGGCAGGAGGATTACTTGAGGCCAGGAGTTTAAGACCAGTCTGGGCAACACAGTGAGACTACGTCTCTCCCAAAAAAAAACAGAAAAATTAGCCAGGCATTGTGGCACATACCTGTAGTCCCAGCTACTTGGAAGGGTAGGATAGGAAGATTGCTTAAGCCCAGGAGTTCAAGGTACAGTGAGCTATGAGTGTGCCTCTGCACTCCAGCCTGAATGACAGTGAAATTCTGTCCCTAAAAAATAATAAAAAAAGAAAAAATCAATGTGGGAAAATATGGATTCTGAATTTGTGCTAATGTATTATTCTTTGACTACAGGATGCATTGTCATTGAGATCTAAGTCACTGGGACTTTAGTGTTGCGTGGTATTTGTACCAACACACATCTCAAATGTTCCAAGGGATGAGTCAGTGGTTAGAAATAATGATCTATGTTCATTTTAAGTACTAACCAGACTCAGAATTCCGTCACTGCTTTTCATTCCTGAGAGAGTACAAATGCTTTAAAGTCATGAGTCAACACTATCAAATGTCTTTTTCTATTAGGGGATAAAGAGGCTCAGCATTGGTGGCTTTTGTGGAAGTACAGCATGGCAAAAATTGAGTAGCCTCGGGAAGGCTTGAAGCAATGGCTTTGTTTTTGGAATGGATGCCTCACGGAATGCACATATTTCATCCTGAGTATGATAAATACCAGCAGCATTCACGCAATACCCTAAGAAAACAGCAGTGGAAATTTCTGAGTTATCTTTCCCTGCCTTGCTTTAATTGGAAACTTGAAGTGTTGAAGCAGTGTAGTTTGAAGCTTTTTTACAAATGTATGATGTTAATCTTGGAACATAATTGAAGTATGTTATTACATTTGGAAACCTAGGAATCAGATTTTTCATAAAGTCCTGTAGAACATCATCAGCATCAGAAATGCAGAACGGAAATTGCTTGAATCACTGTTATCTTCAATGGGGACAACTGTTTGGTTGCCTGTAGTAGTATCCACAGTGATAATCTGGTGTTGGTAGCAATGATAAAATCAAATTCTTGTAAGATTTTTCTATCTATCAATGTTAGCAAAGAGCTGGATGAGGTGATTGCAGAAGGGAGGCTCTAGCCATAGTGCTTGTATTGATCAGCTGTGAAGCCATAACAAAGTACCATGGACTGGGTGGCTCAAAAAATAGATATTGATTTTCTCACAGTTCTAAAAGTCTGAGATCAGGGTAACAGTACATTGGGTTCTGCATGGTGAAGGCCTGGGGGACTCATATACTCCCCTCAGCCTGACATAAAACTTACTCCTGAAACAACAGATGTTGGCAAGACTGTGGAGAAACAGGAACACTTTTACACTGTTGGTGGGAGTGTAAATTAGTTCAACCATTGTGGAAGACAGTGTGGTGAATCCTCAAAGATCTAGAACCAGAAATACCATTTGACCCAGCAATCCCATTATTGGGTATATACCCAAGGGATTATAAATCTTTCTACTATAAAGACACATGCACATATATGTTTACTGCATCACTATTTGCAATAGCAAAGACTTGGAACCCACCCAAATGCCCATCAACGATAGATTGGATAAAGAAAATGTGGCACATATACATCAATACTAAGTAGCCATTAAAAAGAATCAGTTCATGTCCTTTGCAGGGACATGGATGAAGCTAGAAGTCATCATTTTCAGCAAACTAACACAGGAACAGAAAACCAAACACTTCATGTCCTCACTCACAAGTGGGAGTTAAACAATGAGAACACATGGACACAGGAAGGGAAACATCACGTACTGGGGCCTTTAGGGGTGAGGGGCAAGGGGAGGGAGAGCATTAGGAAAAATACCTAATGCATGCAGGGCTTAAAACCTAGATGACGAGTTGATTGGTGCAGCCAACCACCATACCACATTCATACCTATGTAGCAAAGCTGCACTTTCTGCACATGTATCTCAGAATTTAAAGGAAAAAAAAAAAGAAACTGGTTCCTAAATTCCTATTGGGAGCCGTTGGACTAGTGACCAAGAAACCTGGATTCTGGTCATGACTGCGACTTCCCATCTGCAAGGCGTTTGGCAAGTCAACTAGCTTCCAGACATTTTCATTTCCTCATCTTAACAAAATAAGGCTGATAAAAGCACTCAGTGTCTATCTCAAAAGGTTGTACAGTTCTAACTAGGGTGCTGCATGATAAAGCACATAACAAATTGTAAGTTGTACTAACCCAAGTCATTATCATTGCCACTGTAGCAAGCACTGAGGTATATGAAGACCCTCCAGTGGTTAAGGGACATTAGTGGTCAGATTGTGACAACGTATATATTTATACCTGAACTAGATTCATGATTTACTTGTGAATACCTTCCTATAGGTCACAGCCAAAAAAAAAAAAAAAAAAAAAAAAGCAGCTTCACACTTCCCATGAATTCTGGCCAAGTTTTTCTTTTAAATCCAAAATTTTGGGAGCAAAGGGCAGAAGAGAGCCAGGAAACTGTTCACAGCCTCTGAGGCATGGGATCTCCCCTTAGCAACGTCCCCTCCTGCCCCGTGAGTCTGCTCTGTGCATGTCACAGATCTGTTCACATATCCCAGGGTGATCAGTCTTGCAAGTCCCCTTTGCACAAGATTGATCTCATTACCTAGAAGCTATTTGAGGAAGCAGCAGGTTAAGTTATCTTTTCTATGTATTTTTCTGGATACTTTCAGATTTCTTATGAAAGTGTTCATCTAATGCAGCAGTGCCTGTCATGTCTAGAGTTTTAGGTCACAGTTATATGGCCTTCACATGAATAGGGAAAAAAAGGAGAAGCTCTTTCAGTTTTTTAAATTCTTCCCTTTACGAGGAATCCACTTGGAAAAGGAAACATGGAAAACATTAAATCATGGAAGAGCCAAATTGTTTTAAGCAGACAACTATTCAAAGTTTTCATGAAGGCCTTGGTGGCTCTTTCTGATACACTGTTCTCTTTTATGTACATAAAACTGAGTATTTGGAGGCTTGGGTTTCCTTATTAAGTCAGAAGTTTGTCAAATTGAACTCCCGGGGGCTAGAATAAACTTATTTTCTTTCTTGTTCCTCTACAAACTCCATAGTTATTCCCCTCCCATATTTCTCTGTTTGCCTGAGGAAGTGACTTCTTTGCCCACATTCCCCACATCCCAAAGGGCAATAATTATTTTTATATTGGCTAACACCCACTGCTATAAGAGAAGCAAAAAGCGGGAACCTGAGGAGGACAGTCAAGAACTTCAATGGCCGCAGAGCAGGCAGTGAATGTTACCAGGGCTGGAACTGTGAAAACAGTGGGTCACTCTTAAAATGGGTAATGTGAGAGTCCCCAGAGAGCACTTGCTGATTGCAAAAGTCAATCTCTGAGCTCATGATTCTTGGTCCAATTGCACCATTTTCCTTTATAGTCTTCTTACCTTGGACTACACCTCATTCCAGTGGCCTGAAAAAAGTCTACCTTGTTTCTTACCCAGAGAAGAAGTGGATTTTATTTTTTAATGTCTACATGTGCTCTAGATATAAGAAGATGCCATCCTCTGACTTATAGATTTCTTTGTTTTGTTTTGTTTTGTTTTGTTTTGAGACGGCGTCTCACTCTGTCCCCAGTCTGGAGTGCAGTGGTGCGATCTTGGCTCACTGCAAACTCCACTTCCTGGGTTCGAGCGATTCTCCTGCCTCAGTTTCCCGAGTAGCTGGGACTACAGGCACCCACCACCACATCTAGCTAACTTTTATATTTTTAGTTTCACCATGTTGGCCAGGATGGTCTCAATCTCTTAATCTCATGATCCGCCCACCTCAGCCTCCCAAAGTGCTGGGATCACAAGTGTGAGTCACCATGCCTGGCTGACTTAGAGTTTTAGTCCTCCCCTACCTCACATTCAGACCCCAATAGTGATGGTAGATAGTCACTGAGCCACTTTCTTTGAAAACTACCTTTGCACTGGTGAAAATAGGGAAAATAAGCAATGAATGCTTTCTATACAGGGCACTGCTATCTTTCCTACCAATTCACTAGTATATGGAAAGCCTGTGAGCTGTGAATGGGTTCTCCAACAGAGTCCTGTTTCATCCTCAAACAGCATGGCAGTCTCAGCCCATCTGATCTCTGCATTTCCCATTTGTAGGTTTTCCTTTTGCTTTGCTGTGTTTTTCAACCTTAATTCCCACCAAGGAAGAGCAAATTACTGTTTAGAAAATAAGTCATCACATCTTCCACCCTTGATTTCAAGATCCATTCCCACATTGGGAACATACAATGTAAAGTTTAAGCCAAACTAAAGCTCAAGGCAAACGTCAAGTTCACTCAGCAGCCTACTGACAGGTCTAAACCAATTGACCTGCCTGAAGAAGTACACTTCATGGTTAACCAGACTGAAATGTTTATCCCACAGCAGGAGGGAAAAATCAAATGACCAAGTTGTCCACCTGAAGAGTAGGATTCCATATGTTGAAATTACATACACAAACTACAGTAGCCTTCAAGCCACAGCCCAAATAAAAAACAGCAATTAGTTGATGGATATAAATCATTTTGTTGTGAATTTTAAACATTTCACACTGGTTTATTATTATTTTGCTTTTACAGCTTTTAGGTATGAACTCTCTACGAAGATTGGTTTATCACTATCCCTGGTGAACACTCATAATCCAAAGTTAGTTTTAAAGAAAATAGTCTTAAAGTTTCCAAAAAGAAAAGAGCACCAGACTTCAGCATGTGAAAGGCTTCTGGGAGGATTTGATGGACTGTAGTCCTGTTCCCTCTGTGAGTGGTAGGAAGAGTCCTTTTGCCTCTACTTTGCTTGTGCCTTGGGACATAAATTTGTCTCTAAGAGTGGAGATAAGCAGCATCCTTCTAGAAGGCCTTGGGGTCAATGCACCCTACATAGACAATGGCTCAGAGGCTGGTGGATTAAAAGATGATGTATCCCCCCTGCAATTCCACAATCCAAGTGAGTAAGTAATCAGAAACATTATTTGATACCCTTTTTTTCTTTTTCTCAACTACAGGAAGAGTGGCTCAGGCGTGAATCCCACCCAGGCTCACGTGGCTTCAGTTCTGGAGTCAGGGTCACCTATCAATTTTGTGCATGGGTGCACAGGACACGATTTGGGATCTAGGGCACTCATAAGAAGTCTGTTCTGTTGCTCTTATAACCACGCCACAGCTGTGCCATACAGAAAGAGAAAAGGTATACAAAGTTATTAAGGGAGTTTCACCAATAGTGAATTGTATTATTCTATTAACATGTCAATGTTCCTCTCCAATTTCAGCTAAGATACCAGTACATGTGCACTCAGGATGGCATCTGCAGACGAGAATGGACTTTTTTTTTAATTATAGAGAAATGTGTTGACCAACAAGGAAAAATCTGTATGGTACTGTGAGAGAACAGCTCCCTCGTCACAGATCGGGCAGGCAGCAGTTGCTAGCTAGGATTGAGGCTTACGTAAGGCACTGCTCTCAGCCCTGGGGCCCTGGGGCCCAGTTTCCAGCCAGGATCCAATGGGTCAGCGTGCCAGGTGAATGAAATCCTGCCTTTGTTTAACTGCCTCAGAGTCTCCCTTGCTCTGGGACGTTCCGTGCAACAGAAACCCAGACACGCTTATTATACAGAAACTCAGGAGGGGAAGAGGAAGGAGGCTTGTAGGTGCCAACGGCAGTGGCAAAAACTGAATAGGCAAGAACTTTCTCCCAGCCAAGTCAGCAGAGTGTCCCAAAGTCTCAGAGATTCCACAGTCTATGAGGAAGGGAGAAAGTGTCCTATAAAAGCAATCCAACTACCGTAACTCAGCACCCACATCAAAAAGAAGGCTGATTTTAACAACTAAGTTATGTAAAGAGGATTTTTTAGAAGAGATTTTAAAAATATTTTTAAATGTAGGTTTTTAATTGAAGGTGCTAAGTTGAAGGTTGTTGAGTTCCTACTAAACAGAAACAGATTATGTATCATAATAATATCATTGATCTATCAAATTAACAAAAAGACATCATTAAACTATCAGGTGAAGTCATATAATTCACATACTTATTTTTATTATAAAAGTAATAAAATAGAAAATAAAGGCAAATGATCACATACGATGTCACTAATCTAGCCCAATCACCATTATATACAAAACAATTTTTAAAGTTTTAATTGAAGCTTCTCACAATTGAATTGTTTGTTCTCAGTCCTACCTCCTAAGAAAGTGGGAGCAAAAACAATGCTTTCCTGGGTATTTGCAAACACTCACACAAATACAAGAGAAGGCACAGTGAAATTTTAAATTCAGCAAACAAAATTCTATGAGACTGTTGAAAACCAACTGTGTGCCTCACACTGTTGGTTATTATTATTTCATAGCAATTATATTATTCCATCTGTACACTTGAGGCTCCTATCCTCAAGTACATTATTTCATATATTCACACACAAATACATTCATATTTTTAAGTTTCTCCATATTAGTCATTTTTTATGTGGTAGACTGCCTAACATTATACATATTTGCATCAAGGTTGTAGCATCACAGGATGGGGTAAAGTTTTAATGTGAGATGTAGAAGAATAACAAGCCTTAAAAATCAGGCAAGTAGTCAGTAATATTTATCAAGTACCTGCCCCATGCACAAAGGTTAACAAGCAGTTTCTGGCCATCTACTGAGAATGCAATCAACTGACTGCTTCGAGAAATAAAAGAGAGGGTCATTGCAAAGTCCATATTCTCAAAGAAGTTTCTTCTAAACACAAAATCTACACATGGACATTGACTAGGAGGCACTTATAAAAACACATGGAAAATTAGCATACTTCAAACTGATTTTAGAAAATATATACAGAATGCATAATAGAGGAGCCAGCATGACTGGATGGGATTCAGCCCAAGTCTTCTCCCAGAGAAAAAGGAGAGGTTTAGGGGTTTAGTCATTTCATATACAAGCCTCATGCTTCACTTTGCCCCTTATTTTTGCATTTCCAAGGTTTAATTTTTTAATTGCAAAGTTAAAATTTTAATCTCTCAGTGCGCTATTCTCTGACACACTGTTGGAGACCTGGCTCTGCATAAATACCTGGAGAGAAATCTTAAGTGAGTTAGTGCTACTGGCAGGGGACTGAAACTCCTCCTACGCAGTTCCGGAGCAACTCTTTAGGAGGCCTGCCTAACCATGAGTGATAACACACAGAAAGAATGGTGGGATTGGAGAGTGTAAAAACAGTCTTTATTTTCTTTCTGGAATAACTGCAGTTTTTAGGTAAATTATAAATTTGCCAGTGGCTTAGATTTTCATTTAATTCTACAAGTTTTTTTCTCTCTTTCTATATATATACACACATATACATATATATATATATACATATACATATAAGTCTGTATATACAATTATATATTATGTAATAATATATACAATATAAACTTGTAGAATATATATAAACTTGCAGAATATGTATACAATAAATATTGTATATTATATATTGTATATATATAAACTTGTAGAATATATATTGTATACATATTCTACAAGTATATATATTATATATGATATATATATAAGTATATATATTCTACAAGTCAATATTATATATAGACTTGTATATATGTTCTTCAAGTCTCTCTTACATGTGTATATATGCACATATATATGCACAAGTCTCTATATATGTGTGTTTTATATTTACATATCTGCTATATATATGCAGATATGTAAATATAAAATACACCTATAGACATGTAGCTATACAGATATAAAAAAATTGGTACCATGGGCTCTGGAGGAGATGGTCTGTGATCTATCCCAGCTCTATGAGATGGAAGAATCTCTGATCAGCAAAACTGGTAGCACTGTGGAGGTAGAAGGGAGTCTATAGTACCTAAGATCTTTCTGGAACAGTCTGCAGAAAAAGTCTCCCTTCCTTTGCAAAGCAAGAGATAGAGCCATTTTCAGAATGCCAAGAGGAGAGACCAGACAGAGGCAAGAGGAACTGCAGGAGGCCAAAGGTGGGGAAAGACTGGCTGTGATGAGCACCAGGGAGGGTCCCCGGAGACACATCACTCAATGAAGACTTTGTAGCAGAGTCGCTTAGTAAGGAAACACCACCAGGAGGTCCTTGGACCTGCAGCTTCGCAACCAAATGTCAGACTCCTTAGAATGGAGGTCCTCAATAGATTTTTCTTTTGCTTTTTTACAAGACACACACTAATGTAATATACTTTCATGGTATAGTTATGGTATGTAAATCTCAGCTATAACTCCACTTCTCTCTCATTCAAAAGAATATTCTAGAAAATGAGTGAGAATGATTTTATTACATAAATCTCCTTGAATCTTTTCCAATTTAATATTTTTATTTAAAATTTTAATCAAAATTAGTTTTACAGACATAAAGCAAACTACATTATTACACGTAAGTTTATTTGAACAATTATTTCATTATAAAAATAAGTTGCTAAATTTTTCTACATTTTTAAATAGATATTCAATTATATTTCAAATATTACCTTTAGGTACTAAAATTCAGTTCTGTAAAAATTTACTTGAAAAAATTTTTAAGAATTTATACATATTAAAATATCAATAATTATCTTTGTCACTTCTGAAAAGAATGTCTTTAAACTAAGAGCTAGTAACTGTTGAAATCAAAGGAAAAGAAAAAAACACTGAAACACTGTTAGTGTTTTCTTCTTCCCAAACTTCTGAAATATCACATGTAACACTGTCTCCAGTTTAGCTTGTAGAACTCTAAAACTCTGAATTTCCTCACTATTTTAAAACCATCCCAATAAGGATTGTATTGGTGAGCCACAAAGTATTTTTCATCTCTAATAGGAAACACAATTCTATTCTCTTTGTACCTAATTCTACATTCTCCTATAGATATTTCTCATTAATGTTTTTAAAAGTAGACTATTTACAATTTTGGTACTTTGTCCATTAGCAATTACAGTTTGCTAATACCTCATAAATAACAGCAGTACACTGAGAACCACTGTTTTAGAGGACTGGGCTCCTCAGTCCTGTCCTTAAGGGCAGAAAGCCAATGAGAAAGGGCAGCATTGAGAAGCAATGCTAAAGAGAGCTTAGGTTCACCCGTTCCAGGAGCTAGGGAAATACAGATGAGCTCAACCCCTGAAAGAAAGGATAGCAAGAAATATACACAACTATCATAGGTTTTTCCCACTAGAAAAAGAGAAGTAATATCCTTTTAGCAAATTTTTTTTTAATTGTACTTTAGGTTCTGGGGTACATGTGTAGATCACACAGGATTGTTGCATAGATACACACATGGCAATGTGGTTTACTTCCTCCATCTCCCCATCACCAACATCCGGCACTTCTCCCCATGTTATCCATCCCCGACCTCCCTACTCCCCCTCTGCTGTCCCTCCCTTGCCCCCTGCAACAGACCCCAGTGTGTGATGCTCCCCTCCCTGTGTCCATGCGTTCTCATTGTTCAACACCAGCCTATGAGTGAGAACATTCGGTGTTTGATTTTCTGTTCTTGTGTCAGTTTGATGAGAATGATGGTTTCCAGATTCATCCACGTCTCTACAAAGGACACGAACTCATTGTTTTTCTTGGCTGCATAGTATTCCATGGTGTATATGTGCCACATTTTCCTTGTCCAGTCTATCGCTGATGGGCACTTGGGTTGGGTCCAGGTCTTTGCTATTGTAAACAGCGCTGCTATGAACATACATGTGCATGTGTCTTTATGATAGAACGATTTATAATCCTTTGGGTATATACCCAGTAATGGGATTGTGGGGTCAAATGGAATTTCTATTTCTAGGTCCTTGAGGAAGCGCCATACTGTATTCCACAATGGTTGAACTAGTTTACACTCCCACCAACAGTGTAAAAGTGTTCCTATTTCTCCACATCCTCTCCAGAATCTGTTGTCTCCAGATTTTTTAATGATTGCCATCCTAACTGGTGTGAGGTGGTATATCAATGTGTTTTTCATTTTCATTTCTCTAATAATCAGTGATGATGAGCATTTTTTCATATGTTTGTTGGCCTCATATATGTCTTCTTTTAAAAAGTGTCTGTTCATATCCTTCTCCCACTTTTGGATGGGTTTGCTTGCTTTTTTCTTGTAAATCTGTTTCAGTTTTTTGTAGATTCTGGATTTTAGCCCTTTGTCAGGTAGATTGCAAAAATTTTTTCCCATTCTGTTGGTTGCCAGTTCACTCTAATGATTGTTTCTTTTGCTGTACAGAAGCTCTAGAGTTTAATTAGGTCCCATTTGTCTATTTTGGCTTTTGTTGTCAATGCTTCTGGTGTTTTAGTCATGAATATGCCTATGTCCTGAATGGTTTTGCCTAGGTTTTCTTCTAGGGTTTTTATGGTGTTAGGTCTATGTTTAAGTATTTACTCCATCTGGAGTTAATTTTAGTGTAAGGTGTCAGGAAGGGGTCCATTTCTGCTTCCTGCACTCTGTTAGCCAGTTTTCCCAACATCATTTATTAAACAGGAATCCTTTCCCCATTGCTTGTTTTTGTCAGGTTTGTCAAAAATCAAATGGTTGTAGATATGTGGCATTGCCTCCAAGGCCTCTGTTCTATTCCATTGGTCTGTATCTCTGTTTTGGTACCAGTACCATGCTGTTTTGATTACTGTAACTTTGTAGTATAGTTTGAAATCAGGTAGCATGATTCCCCTGGCTTTGTTCTTTTTACTTAGGATTGTCTTGGCTATGCGGGCTCTCTTTTGGTTCCATATGACGTTTAAGGTGGTGTTTTCCAGTTCTGTGAAGAAGGTCATTGGCAGCTTGATGGGGATAGTGTTGAATCTATAAATTACTTTGGGCAGTATGGCCATTTTCACCATACTGATTCTTCCTAATCATGAGCATGGAATATTTCTCCATTTGTTTGTGTCCTCTCTTACTTCCTTGAGCAGTGGTTTGTAGTTCTCCTTGAAGAGGTCCTTTACATCCTTTATTAGTTGTATTCCTAGGTATTTTATTCTCTTTGTAGCAATTGTGAATGGGAGTTCACTCATGATTTGGTTCTTTGTTAGTCTGTTATTGGTATATAGAAATGCTTGTGATTTCTGCACATTGATTTTGTATCCTGAGACTTTGCTGAAGTTGCTTATCAGTTTAAGGAGATTTTGGGCTGAGATGGTAGGGTCTTCTAATATACAATCATGTCATCTGCAAATAGAGACAATTTGACTTCCTCTTTTCCTAATTGAATACCCTTTTTTTTTTTTCTTGCCTAATTGCTCTGGCTAGAACTTCCAATACTATATTGAATAGGAGTGGTGACAGAGGGCATCCTTGTCTACTGCTGGATTTCAATAGGAGTGCTTCCAGTTTTTGCCCATTCAGTATAATATTAGCTGTGGGTTTGTCATAAGTGGCTTTTACTATTTTGAGATATGTTCCTTTGATACCTGGCTTATTGAGAGTTTTTAATATAAAGAGCTGTTGAATTTTGTCGAAGGCCTTCTCTGCATCTATTGAGATAATCATGTGGTTTTTGTCTTTGGTTCCATTTCTGTGGTGAATTACATTTATAGACTTGCATATGTTGAACCAGCCTTGCATTCCCGGAGTGAAGCCTATTTGATCATGATGGATAAGCTTTTTGATGTGCTGTTGCAATCAGTTTGCCAGTATTTTATTGAAGATTTTTGCATCTATGTTCATCATGAAGATTGGCCTGAAGTTTTCTTTTTTTGTTGAGTCTCTGCCAGGTTTTGTATCAGGATGATGTTGGTCTCATAAAATGATTTGGGAAGGATTCCTTCTTTTTTTATTGTTTGGAATAGTTTCAGAAGGAATGGTACCAGCTCCTCTTTGTACATCTGGTAGAATTCAGCTGTGAACTCTTCTGGACCTGGACTTCTTTTGGTTGGTAGGCTATTAATTGTGGCCTCAATTTCAGACCTTGTTATTGGTCTGTTCAAGGTTTCAAGTTCTTCCTGCTTTAGGCTTGGGAGGGTGCAAATGTCCAGGAATTTGTCCATTTCTTCCAGGTTTACTGGTTTATGTGCATAGAATTGTTTGTAGTAATCTCTGATCGTAATTGTATTTCTGTGGGGTCAGTGGTGATAACCCCTTTATCATTTTTTATTGCATCTGTTTGATTCTTCTCCCTTTTCTTTTTTATTAATCTGGCTACTTGTCTATGTTGTTAATCTTTTCAAAAAACCATCTTCTGAATTTATTGATTTTTTGAAGGGTATTTTGTTTCTCTATCTCCTTCAGTTCTGCTCTGATCTTAGTTATTTCTTGTCTTTTGCTGGGTTTTGAGGTTTTCTAATCTTGCTCCTCTAGCTCTTTCAATTTTGATGATAGGGTGTCAACTTTAGATCTTTCCTCACTTCTCTGGTGGGCATTTATAGCTATAAATTTCCCTCTAGACACTGCTTTAAATGTGTCCCAGAGATTCTGGTACATTGCATCTTTGTTCTCATTGGTTTCGAAGAACATCTTTATTTCTGCCTTCATTTCCTTGTTTATCCAGTTGACATTCAGGAGTCAGTTGTTCAGTTTCCATGAAGTTGTGCAGTTCTGAGTTAGTTTCTTAATTCTGAGTTCTAATTTGATTGTACTGTGGTCTGGGAGACTGTTATGATTTCTGTTCTTTTGCATTTGCTGAGGAGTGACTTATTTCTAATTATGTGGTCAATTTTAGAGTAGGTGCCATGCGGTGCTGAGAAGGATGTATATTCTGTGGATTTGGGGTGGAGATTTCTGTAGATGTCTATTAGGTCTGCTTGGTCCAGATCTGAGTTCAAGCCCTGGGTATCCTTATTAATTTTCTGTCTCATTGATCTGTCTAATATTGACAGTGGAGTGTCTCCCACTATTATTGTGTGGGAGTCTAAGTCTCTTTGTAGATTGTTAAGAACTTGCTTTATGTACCTGGATGCTTCTATAGTGGGTGCGTATATATTTAGGATCTTTAGTTCTTCTTGATGCATTGATCCTTTTACCATTATGTAATGTCCTTCTTTGTCTCTTTTGATTTTTGTTGGTTTAAGGTCCATTTTATTAGAGACTAGGATTGCAATTCCTGCTTTGCTTTTGCTCTCCATTTGCTTGATAAATCTTCCTCCATCCCTTTATTTTTGGCCGATGTGATGCCCGGCATGTGTATGTACACTGAGACGGAAGCCAATGTGAGGCACCAGAGGAGTGATCATGAGCAAGACAGAAAGTTGTGTATATAAAACTGAACACAAATTAGTGTTCTATAATGTATACTATACCAATATCTAGAGATATGGCCCCAATAGAAGATTGAAACTATATGGAGATAGTCAGCATGAAACAAAGGTAACCAGATTAGTACTGAAAGCCTGTTTCTAAGAAGTTCAATAGTTCCTTAGTATAAAGAAGTGTTGGGGATTAATACCATGTGTCTAACTCTTCTAACTGCAATTAGGTACATAGAATTTTTCATCAAATGCCATATTTTTAAGATCCAGTGTGTGTAAGATTTTCTTAACTTGTCTAACTTATTACTTTCCAAATTCCTAACGTTTAGGATTGTAAAAATGGAAACTTTTGAATTTAGGTGAACCTAACTAACCAATGGGTCATGATTTTGATGCTCAGACAAGGCCTACTTTAATTTAGTTTTATATAATGAGTGATATAGTTTATTTATTTATTTATTTATTCCATAGATATTATAGAGACACCATGTTCAGGGCACTGTTTTAGACTCAAGGGCTATGACAGTAAACAAGGCAGGTGAATTGTGCTCTCATCTGAGATCCAAATAGAAACATTCTTCACTATAGTTATGCCAAAGCAAGTTGTACTTGCTTTACCTTGCAATTCTCTTTGGTCTCCTTCAGTTGCAACTATCCTAGAAATCCATCCCCACGTGTTAAGCCAGGGGTCCGACACAGACTTAAAGCCAGGATACAGTGATTTTTTTCTTATATCACAGTTTGAGGAGAGAACTCCATTTGAGGTATGAACAGATTTTTCTAGCCTGTATCAACAGAGAATTAGCCAACACCCAAGGAAGAATTAGGCTGATTAGTTCCTTTTGCTCTGGCTACACAAATTTTTTTGTGATCTCAGAATAAAAACCATGAAGCCAGAAGAAGAAAAGGAGGAATGCATATTGGATATTCTCGAGCCGACTCCTAAATGTCCTTGTTTTGTTTTTTGTTTTTATTGAGTTTTAAACTCAAATGAGAAAAGGCAAACACGCAAGCCAAGAAATGTCAAAAATACAGGTTTTGGCTGATAGAAACACCAGATTTTTATAATAAAATAGTTTTCCACACATTAACCCATCCACAATTTTCTCAAATGAAATATTCCCATTGTTGTGCAATAGTTCAAATTCTCCTCTAAATTGTGGACAAATGTCCTTTCAAGGAATAGAGTTTAGTTACACATTTGCCTCAACACACAATTGGGATGGAAAGTGCCCTCAAGTTTTTGTATTCTTTGGCAACTGGATGTCTTTGATTTTCAAACTTAGGACAACACAAAAGGTAACTGCAGGTTCATAGTTTTTGTTTGTATAATATATGGGTGTTTAGTATGGCTTTGGAGTGATAAAAGAGCAAATTCTAGAAATGAAATTATTAGGTGCCAAAATGTACCTTTAGAGTCGTTACCAAGCCCTAAGAAGTAATTCCTCATAAACACTGTTTAAGAAACACATTTTGCAACACGTATGACTTTAAACTAAATAAGTGAATGAAAAATGGAATGCTTCTTTTTGGTATCAGCCCAATAGATATTTGACCATCAACAATGTGAGTGGCTGTAATCTTTGTACTACTTATCAGGAATGTATATTTCAGTGTCCTTAGGCTGAAATCCAACCCCCTTCCAGCAGAAGCAGATTATTTTCTCTACCTCTTACCAAATTAGGGTCAGCAAATTCATGGTTGGCTCACTCCCACTTTCCCATACCACACCCCTGTCAGCAGAAAAGAATTATTTAATTGATTAGAGATGTGCAAGATATAATGCTTCGGAACCATTCTCAACGTAACCCTCTAGGCAGCCATGAACAATCCACTGGAGTAGCCACAGAGATGAGATCCTTTTGCCATCAAATAAACAACAAACCAAATTGAGATGATAAGCTTAATGAATGAGGTTAGCAAACACGCCTGCCAGGGACATTTGGATAATTATAAAGTTCAATTAGTTATTTACTGAACATTTAGAATATTCTTAGCACTTTGCTAGGAAAAGCAGATTAAAAATAAAGTGTATGCCATAGCATAAGTCAACCTAGATAGGGAGACAACATTAACATGTAAAATTTTTAAAAATGTCTTATTCTTTACATAGTTAGGAAGAAGCACAAAAGAAATTTAAAACAGACTGAAATCAGCAAGGTCTGGAGTTATGACTAAAATTTTCATGGATGAAACTCGAAATGGAATTTAAGCTGAAGTAAGTTTTAACTAGAAGAAGGGAAGTCAGAAGAGCATTCCAAGTTAGGAAAAATAATCTAATAAAAAGCAAGGACGTGGGACTAGCTATGGAATAGTCATCAGAACACAAGGAGACTAGAATTAGGAAGAAAGGAACATGGCAGTAAAAATCCAACAGTAAGTAGGAAATAAAGTAGAATGGGTTCTAAAAATGCAGGACCAGAAACCCAGACAGGAGTGTTTAGAACTGACACAGGAAGCAAGGAGCCCTTGTTCCTGTTTGCCACTTAAAATCACCTCAATAAGTTTTTATGTGGAAGCCATGGAGTATGACTTGGAATCTTGGCTCCCCTACTTATTAACTTAAACATTAACCCCTGCATCTCAATTTCCTTATCTATAAAACAAGCATCATATCATCACCACAGGGTGAAGGTGAGGAATAAATGAATGAATATTTGTGAACTTCTTAGAATAATGCTGGACACATTGTAGTCACTGCATGGATGTGTGAAATAAATGAAAAGCACAGCATGGTTTGCAGAAACAGGAATAGATCTGAGATGCACATGGCAGAGCATCTCCTGGGCACTATCATATCATCTCTGACTTTTTCTTTTTTTTAATTCCATTTAAAAATATCATCAGGGAAGTATCCTTTTGATATTTAATATCCTCTTGCCTCCCACAGTGAGTGACAATTGAGTTGTGGGAGGGCATATCTCAGGCTCCCACAGGCCATTAGCAGGGCTGAGGAATGGACCACATCCTTACAGCGGTTTCAAAGGAACCCTCCTTTTATGTTCCTGAAGATGTAGGGGAGGCTTATACAAACAACCAAAATAACTTTAGATTTCACTGAACATGGAAGTGAATTCTCACATATGTTCTCTCAATTTCACATTCCCTGTGAGATCCACCATGCCAACCACGGAGGCTCAGAAAGGTCAAAAACTCCCTATTTTCACAAAAAGCCTTACAGTTTAGAAAGTTGTTTGCTTAAATTGGCTTCCAGGATAATTCCTAAGTCCCTTCAAGGTGAATAGGAAGGATTCTTTTATCACACTTTAAAGATAAAGGGACTGAAATCCAAGTCACATGTAAGGGGTCACATCTACCATCTCTTACTCCCAGGCTCTTATACTTGGCTATTAGACCTTAGACGTAGTGCCTCCCAGTGTCTTAAATATGTGCACTATTCTGTCACTGCTGAGGAAATTATCATGGGGACAGTATTGGAATGCCCTCCTATTTTGTCAACCACCTGAAAGAAGCAGCAGCTTAGCTTTACTGTAGATATTTCCATTTTGGCAACTTCCAGTTGAAAACTCCTTCAAAACATCTGAATCAAATGGATATATATGCCCAGTCATATTGATTGGGTGAGTTTTTTGACTGGCTACCATAAAACTAGTCTAGGTCAGCTGGGGATCCATGGGGAAGCTGAAAGGAAGTGTAGGGGCGAAACCATGGGCTCCAGCTTTAGATGGATGTGCATTTGAACTCAGTCTGCCACCCTAACATTTAGGTCTTCACTAGTTGCATGACCTTTGTCAAATACTTTATCTCTCTGAGCTTTAGTTTTCAACAATACCTATCTTATGGGGTTATAGGAAGGAATAGGGACAAAGAGTTAGAGACGTATAGTTACAGACACATGATGGGTGCTAAGTAAATAGGTACAGCTATTTTTATTATTCTAAAGCTCATCATTTGCACAAGCACAATGAAAGATGGTATACTGTTATCCTCAGGAGATTCCCTAGTGAGTCCATTCCAACCTCTCTTACTGTGCCTCAGTCACCAGATACCTATGGTCAGAGTTCAAGTTCCTTCCATTCTCCACTGCACTAGAAAGTATTGCAGGTCCAGAAATGCTGGGTCTGGCCCTCTTTTCTCACTTCCTTACAGTAAAACCTTAGGCAAACTCCCTTATACTTCTTCAGAGGGTTTTTCTTTTTTCTTTTTTCAAGGTAGAAAGTGGCAAATGAAGGAGAGTTATAAGAGTGGTAGAGTATATATAACATATTCCCTGCCTGCCTCACAGAGATCTATGGAAGGCGAAATGTGACCATGCATGTGAAATTGTCATATTAATTCAAGAGGCAATGAAAATGCCAGGGACCACTACATGGAATTTTGAATATGCCTTCTACTCTCTATTGTATGCACTTTTCATAGGGTTGTTTTTTCTCTTTGCAAGAAATAACAAACATTTGATCAAGCAAAACCTGACAGGCACACTTACCAGTGACTTCCATCCTAGCACATGCTCAGTTTTCCTCCCTACCACTGCTCACATACCATTTGTGGAAGTAGCAGACTGACCTGCCCAAGGAATTGTTGACCTTTGCTCAAGTACCAAATTGAGCAAAAGAAAACCTTTCCACTCCTTTCTATCTTGCTGACCATTAAAGGAAAACTGCAAGTAACATCAAAGTGAGCCCAATCTTTATATGTAACACAAGCTGTAAAAGGCTGGGGCAAAGGATCCAGCAGGGATTGGAAAACTCCATATCTATCTAGGACCTTGACAACCAGCTTAACCATGGAGGATCTGATGCAGAGAAAACAGACTCACCCTGCCCAGACCTGATGCAATCAATTAGACTTAGAAACACAATTTAATTCTACTAAAGAGAAATAACTCTTTCTGGTAGTGAAACCAATTTGAGAATTCCAAATTTATTGAACACTTGATATGTACAAAGCACTATGAATTCGACAAAGATGTCATCCCTATTGTTAAGAAGGCTGTCACCAAATATGGTGAATATGAACACATATCATAGACTAGAATCAAGATTTTGCTGGAATGCAGTAATCCTATTAAAATAGTAATGGGGAATAAGTCTACAGAGCCATACTATAGAAGGCTCAGGAATACAGACATTTTCTGTGTTTTGAGTACCTATCAATCACCATCTAGTATCATATTTAATTCTCCCAACAGTCCTATATAGCGTTTATCATCAACTCCATATTATAGACGAAGAAACGATTTCAGAAATGTGAAATAATTTTCCCAAATTACCCAGCTAGAAATAGGTTTGGCTGGGATTTGAACTCAAATCTCGTTGATGCCAATACTCAGGGAATTTCCGGTACATTTCACTCTCTCCCTGCATCAGACATTTTTATAAAAGCCTAAGCAATCAGGAGCCGTTGAAAATTATTCAGCAAGAGAACAAAACAATAGATTTGGGTTTTGAAAGATCAACTTGACATTAATTAATAAAATGGGCTAGAAACGGGAGAGATAATAAGAAAGACAGTTAAAGTTGCTTTGACAGTCTAGCTGAAGGAAATAAAGGTCTGGTCTAGATCAGTAGCAATAGAATGGAAAGGATGGAGCAGAGACAAGAAACTGCAAAGTTTGATTTATTAGATGTGGCAAATATCTAGCTGTGGAGGAAACCAAACTGAAATTAGACGGGTCACAGCTGGCTAAAGTTAGTACTTCTGTGGCAGATGCTTTACAAGGGTACACTGACCTTGTGTTTGGTCTGCCAATGAGATGAGTTTATTCATAACAGCAAAGTCCATAATTTTAAGTAGAGTCTAAATTAGGGCCTATTTTATTGGAAAAATGATGACTTGGACATCAGGGTCACTTTACCTGAAGTCATGGTTCAGCTACTCAAAACGTTAGCTTGGTCCCACATGTATGTCCATTGGTCCCAACTTAGGATATGTAGGAAACAGTTGTTTTAACACAAAAGAGTCTACCTAACCATCTGGTTAGGTGACAGGTAGACTCTTTTGTATTAAAACTTCATTATCAGTTGAAGTTTATCCCCTAAACTCTTAAGGAAACTTACGCAACCATCTTACATGTTCTTCACATGTACCCCAAAACCTAAAATGCAATTAAGAAAAAAAAAGATATATGTTGTAAGTAGCAATAACAGCATATGAGGAATAATGGCTTAATACATAGTTATATGAAAGTAAACAAAGGTCATATTGTTTTATAATTTATCCACCTAAAATTTGAAGAAACCATGTTATATTTCCTAATCAACAAAATAAAATTTCTGAAAAATAAAATACTTAACTTACATTTTTAGAAACAAAATAAAACAGGAGAGGAAACAAGAGGAGTTTCAAAAGATGCTGTTTTGCAAGACAATGTGCAACTGGAAAGCTTTATAGAAAGTCATTTTAGGGAGTACTTATCTCTTTTTAAATTAATGGAGATTGCTAGTTTCAGAACCTCTCAGGCTACCTAGGATTTATTCCACATGTTGTTAGCAAGTGGCAATATATTAAAGATGAGATCTAATATTTAAAATGCTTGTAATAGCAAAGTCCTTCCTGCCAATTTTAATAGCATAAAAATGATTGCCCACGTCTAATAAATCTGCTGGCTTTCAACAGCTGGAATCAGCCCAGAGTCACCTTCTGTCTGCTGCATGAAGCCAGAACTCTGAAGAAAAAAAAATATGAGTGCTGATGTGAACTCTGACCTCCTGATCTTCTGTTACCCCCATTAGACTTGACTCATGAAGCCCCACGTCTCTATCATTCAAAAAATGGACAGCTGGAGAGCAGGGCACATGGGAACAGTACCTAGGGACTTGTAAAATCACAGAGATGAAATTGCAAAGAAATGTAAATGAGGCAGATGAGCCTTTTCTTGTGTACATGGGAAGAAAATCAGGCTTCATCAGAAGCAGTATGTACAGAGCCAAGAAAAATGTAGGAAAAGACTTCCAGGGTACTGGAATAGAAACCAAAATTCTCTAGAATGAAAGGACTAGAATGGTGGTAGGCACCCAAGTGAGAACAGGAGGAACAGGTCAAAAAGAGAACCATTTCTCAAGGAAGAGCCTAGTGCATTGCAGTTGTCTCCTTGGTTATTCATCCATGCTAATTATGGCAGTGAGGAAATTAAGAAAGAGCAGAGATCCCATTGGAAATACAGCGAACTACATGCTGAGGCATCTGGGTTCTCATCCTGATAAAGCTGGCAACTAACTTGAGAAAGTCATTTAAATTCTCTAGTCTTTAATTCCTCAGGCATAAAGATGGTCCTATTCTATCTCTGTGGCTTTTTATGTAATAAGATTTAACCTCTATGAATTTCTAATATGAATTCTAGAAGTTGGAAAATTGGAAGAGCCTTTGAAATTGTTCAGTCCAACTCCTATTTCCAGAACCCAAAAGGACAGTAACAGGAACAAGGAACTTTGAGATTGTAATATTTTTATTACTTAACCCTGTGCCTAGAACAGTTCAATAAATGTAAATTAATCTAATAAGAAAATTTACCAAAATGAATATTTAAATTACCTTTAAAGTTTCTTTACACATACCTTTAAAAACTGAATAAAAATAAAAATTATATGTCCAGCTTTAGCAAAAATTGATGTGGAAAATCCAAACTTTTAAAGCCAGTGTGCTAAAAGTGAATACCTTTATAAAGGAATTTAACTTAGCAATCTTCTCTGTAAAACTTACCCTTCCCTGGAGCATTTAAGACATTTAAAAACTGAATTTTGTAAATCAAAACCAAATTCCAATAGAAAAGTTTTGTATAAAACTAAATGCCCACAATAAAATATATTCAGAAAACTAGAGTTTAAAATACTTTGTATCAGGGTCAAGTTCTAAAATTACAAATGCGTATCTGCATTTTACTATAAATATTTTACTAAAGATCTAATCTCACAGAGAGCAAAAGTCAAATTCCGTGCAATGACCCCAAGGCCCTGCAAGATTCTTTCCTCTCCTCCCACCACACCGGGTACCATGTATCTCCATTTTCTACTGCCCTCCTCTCTCCACCCTCGTTCATTTCTCTACAAGCACACTGATCTCGTTGTTCCTATAATGTGGCAGGCATGCCCCCATTGTAAGGCCTTTGCACCTGCTATTCCCTCTGGCTAGAATGCTCTTCCCTCTCAGATATCCGGAAGAATAATTTTTTGCCTTTTTGTGAAGTCTTCCCTGGAGATGTATTTAAGATTGCAAAACCATTTTACAGTTTTATTTTCTTCCTTTAGCACATATCGACTATCTAATATACTAGACATTTTACTTAGATCTGTTGTCTATCATAGCTTCAGGAGGTCGGCTGTTGCATCTGTTTTGCTGTATTCCTTGGCACCTTGAGCATTTCTTGGCATAGAAAAGGTAGATGCTTAACTATTTGTCGAATTAATAAGTAGTCAATAAATATGGCATCATGGCCCTTGTTGATTTCTTATTCTTAAAAAGGATAAAAAGATAGCTAAAATGATCTCACCAGTCATTTTATAAACTGTTAATAATGAGACATGGGTGTCCTCATTTGAGGGTGTTGTTGTGAATCACATGATTAGAAATCCATATTTATGGGATCCCCTAATATTTTATGAATTATGTCTCTTTACTTTTAACTTAAGAGAGTTCAAAACATATTTTATCAATTTTATCCAGACAACTGATAAAGTTATAGTCTCATAACTATGAATAAAATTTTGTTAGTATGAATATTAGTATTCTGTACATTGTATTCTCAAAAATTCTGGGGGTTGTTTTAAATGGCAAAACATCTCAATTTGAACCAGAAAGTTCAAGTATCCTAGGCTTCAGATTTGGTCCTGTAACATTTCAGAATATTGCAGCTTTTTAAAGCATTTTCTCTTAAAACTTAGCTACACAAATATGACGCACTGCTCGATGATTGAGAGGTTTGCCCTCATCAAAGGCAAGTGCAAAAATTAAAGCCCCATTCAAACTCATCAAAGTTTGTGAATTTCTTCTGAAAATGTAGCTTAATCTCCACGCAATAGCAGTAATTCTATTGAACTCATCATACTTTAACAATAGAAAATAAGAGCAGTATGAAGACATCAATTTCCTTAACCCGCTTTGAAAACGGGGGCAGGTATTTCCTTGAATAAATCCATAATGTTGTTGATCTCCTTTCCACCACCATTTTAAGTTTTTGTGTTCAGTTGCTTTCAATGCTAATCAGAATGTGTCTACTAGAGAACAATTCTAAAAAGTTCTGTATTTTAGTGTAGATTGTTGGTTTGATGACAGAAACAAGGTGTTTGCCAAGCTGCTTCTTCACATAAACTTAACGTTTATATTCTATTTTGGCACCTTTAAGCATCCCACAACCTGGTGATTGTTGAGTGTGGACATCAAGAAACTCATGAACTTTATCTCTCCTTTCATTACATCTGGTAATTAAGCTACCTTGTAAAATTTGGCATACTCTTCTGAAAAATAATGCAAAGAGAGCTAGTAAATCATATTTGTAACTTTCCTTTTTCCCCTTTCCTTGGTAAATGAACTCAGTATTTCCATGCTTAGGCTAAACATCTTAAATTCCTTACTAGTGGGGGGTTAGACCACACTGGTTCATGTACACTGGCTAGTGTGATAAAATCTCTTTTGCTGAATTCTTAAGCATGAAGCACCCTTGAAAAAGATATGTTGAATTGGACTTATGAACTAATTTTTCAAATAAGCCCTGGACTATGAGTCAGATGAACTGACTTTCTATCTTATACTGCCAGTTACTAATTCTGGAAGTATGGGCAAGTTATATAAGCTCCTGGAGCCTCAATTTCCTCTTATATATAGTAGGGTAAATATATACATATATAGTGTCTTCTTTACCCTCAAAGGGATATTTGGAGATTGAAAAAATGTTGTTCCATTCTTTAAAAACTACATGATACCATATAAATATGATATATTATTACACTTATTCCAGCGATTGCCAAGTGAAGTGTGACTCACGCTTCACTCTGCCTGGGCTATATACTTCTCCTTTATTGCTTGGCTACTACCTGACACAATCCAAAAGGTGCACAAACAATTCAGGGCACTGGACATTTGTGAAATTGCTTAAAACAAGTATCTTTGAGAATGATTTTTTCTCTGAGTTTTCCTTGTAATTTTTTTTTCTGTTAGATCAAGTCTGGGCAAAATTATGCAAGAGTATTTTTAGCATTCCCATTTTTCTTCTGACACCATCTCTGTCTTCTTGATGCCCCTCCCCCCTTTTTTCTAGGAATTCTAATGATTCGTCAACTCTGATGATGGAAGAAAACTTTGACATAGTAACTGTGGGGCTTCCTATCTTGACTGATCATGAAGGAAGCAGTGACTACACTCTCATTCTCTAATATACACTTTCAAACATCGCTAATTGGAGCTGTATTCTTACCAGATACAGCCAAACTGATTAACTAATTTATGCTACATTAATAATGAAAAATAATGGCTTCATTCCTTTTCCCCACCCACATTTAAAATTTGCATTTTAATATGTGTTTTTAATGCCTTACCCCAAAAGCTATCTGTTCTTTCTAGGGTTCCTTACTCCACAGGGAGGCCCCTTTCTTCCTTTTCCCTTCCTTTATCTAGTAAATACTTATCCTGCCTCCATCACTAAGGAAGAAGTCTTTTCTGATCTCCCTGAGTATATTAATTCCATCCAATATAATTTCTTACAGCATCATGGGTTTTTTTCTTCACATCATTTATCATAGTTGTAATTTTATATTTATTCATACAATTTTAATGACTTTCTTCCTGATCCCACTCAATGCTGCAGAAGAATATAGACTATCATACATTGTACTTTTTATCTTCATGCTCAAGGGCCTAGATAATGACAAGCCCTCAACTAATATTAAATGATTGACAGTCCCATTTATGAAAAAGTCTATTTTCTTATCAGAAAGATTCTACTTTTGAATTGCTTCCTGAAGGTGATCAAGCATCGTCAGTGGGAGTTCTTCTGCAAGCAAAACTTGACCCTCTTTTTGGCTATTTGAAATCAGAACAGATGTACTCAAAGGGCTTTTGGGGTAGTTGTAATAGGCATTCACTGGCAACTCAATGTGATGCTGAGAGATCAGATTTGAAAATAGTAGGAAATAGTAGGAAATGTTTGAAACTAGAAAAGAACAAGCAAAACCATTCCCTGGGCAAGAAAAGTGGCCTCAATGCCTCTTCTGCAGCTACTGACACTGATGTCTCTCCTGCCCCTGTCATTACAGCCCCTATCCCCATGTCAAAATGAATCTGGTCTTCAAATTCAACTATATTACCATGTCACTAACTAAAAAGTCAAAATTCTATTTGGCTGAGGTCAAGTGCCAGGCATGGCTAGAAGATGGAGCCTTAGTGGGAAAAGATCTCAGCAGGTAGGTAACAGGAATTACAATTCAATTCGGACTATGTCTACTTTAGAGTAGGAATTCCTTTAAAAAAAAAATTAATGAGATGAATGCTGAGCATCAAAAAAAAAAAACTGATTAAAATAAACTACAAGCGACTAACCACTCAGTGTAATTCTAGCTCTGCTTATCCTAAGGAAAATAAGTCTGAAAATGGCAGAAAAGCAAAGAGAAGAACATTTAGAATCCTCCAACAGGTCCAGGAATAAGTGTAAAATGCAGATATGGTAAAGTCCTCACAAACTCACATAGTCAGGACAATGTAGATCCTGCTACTCTACATTTAAAAAATCACTTAGGAACTAAAATTTCAGTCAAGCTCTCTGTCTGTTCACTGATTATAATAATTGGTCACTATCCAAGATGGAACAACATCTGATTCCTCAAATAAACTTATCCCAAAAGTTAAAGATCAAAAGTTAGGGCAACAAAACTCTTAGTTAGCTCTCCTCATTTTATTTCTTCTAATGCATTTAGATTCTAGTGAATTACCAGAATGCAGTAACTGGATGTTACATCCATATGCTCAATGCATTGCCCAAGAGAAACAAGTTACTTAACCATCAGATGCTGCTCTGCAGAAACTTCCATAATTCCTTGATCCAGCCACTTAAGTGCTCCCATGTCCATATTTTGTGTGCTGTGTTCTTTTATGAATATTTTGTTTTTCCATTTTGTTGTACATCTCTTTTAATCTCCACTGTCCCTCCTGTTCATTAACTTAGTGATCTGAAACTTAAAAGCAGTCAATATCAAATATTAAAGGAGAAGCCTTATTTCTCATTCCTGATGATTCCTTTCTGTGCAAGAATCTAACTTAGTGTAACACCTGACCTCTGTTTCTCGACTTACTGGCCCCAGAAACATGGCCTTACCTGAAGAACAAATCTGGCCAGTTTTATCCATAGAGTGTGCTACCACCTCCTACCCCTTAGTTGCTCCTCTAGGGCAGGATCTTCCCCTCTTGCCTATGTCCAGTCTTATAAAAGACCTGGAGCTTAAGCCTGCTATATTCTGGGAATCTGAGCTCTCATGCCAGGTGTATATTAGTTTGTTCTCATGTGCTAATAAAGACATACCCAAGAATGGGCAACTTATGAAGGAAAGAGGTTTAATTGGCTCACAGTTCCACATGGCTGAGGATGCCTCACAATCATGGCAGAAGGCGAATGAGGAGCAAAGTCATATCTTACATGGCAGCAGGCCAGCAGCTTGTAGGGTAACTCCCCTTTATAAAGCCATCAGATCTTGTGAGACTTATTCACTGTCATGAGAACAGCATGGGGAAGACCCACCGCCATGACTCAATTCGTACCACTGGAATTGAATCATGGGACTGGGTCCTTCCCATGACACTTGGGAATTATGGGAACTACAATTCAAGGTGAGATTTGGGTGGGAACACAGCCAAACCATATCACTAGGCTTCCCATCTTATGAGATAATATGCTTTCCTCCAATTACCTCTCCTTTGTTTCATTTCAAATTGTTAAAAACCTAAATGGAAAGAGAGGCGCAATTTGAGGGCCATTAAAAACCAAAACACCAAACGCTCTTCACTTAATTTTATCTCAGCAGTATTTATATCTCCATTTTTGCCTCTATCTATTAATTAGTGGAAAATAAGAAAAAGAAATGAAGTATCCAGGGTTCTTATCTGATGCTGGTGAGCCAAAAGGCATTCTTCTGGTCAAGGAGGTTTTTTGGGCAGGATCAATTCTGATGAAATTGTAAGAAGATAATTTAAAATGGGAAAATCTGGCTGGTAGGCTCCACAGAGGTTAAAGAACTGATATTGTCCAAAATATGCCATCACCAATGTTAGTAGGAATGTTTTTTATTTTCCATTCTCCAGCATGCATTGCAAACAGGTGCTCCAGTCCTCTTTGGTTGCACAATTAGTAGTAAACCATGCATGGAGTACAATTGCTTGGCCCCTGAGTGATTTGGCTCTCCACACTGAAGAGGCTGAAAGCAAGCTGATGCTTCCCTGACCACTCAAATCACAGCTGGGTACTCCATTCACAGGACTCCATCCCAGCTCATCAGTGTGTCCAACTTATCTGGGCTCATAGAAGCTTGGATGGAACAGAAGGAAACACTTTATGTTGCTTTTAGGCACAATTCACCATATCGATTGTCTTTGAAGAGTAGCAACAATGGGTCCTAGATTTTGTTTTCTTTGCAGAGGACTTTTATACCAATAATGTCAATTGTTCAAAATAATGTTCGAAAAGAGGATTCATTTATTCTAAATTTTTAATGGTAAATACTAAACCAGAAAAACTGTTTATGTCAAAAGAATGTGTCAGATTCTTGGGTTCCAAGAGACTTTGGCCATTCATCTACATAATCTTAAAAAATATATCTCAGATGATATTGTTCATCTGCTTAAAATCCACAGTGGCTTCCCTTTGTACTTTAAATCTAAACTTTTTACATCTTATGTTCATTTCTGCTCCAGGACCATTCCTCTATCTCTTCCCTCTGCTTTGGATATTTCTTTTTCCCTTTCTTAACCTCCTGGACCAGATTGGCTCATTCTTATTATTTGGTTCTCACCCCAAACATGGTTTCCTCAGCAAGATCTTTTCTGATTATTTAAAGAGGCACACTAAAGATATTTTAAAGTTTTGTTTTTGGTTTTGTTCTTTTTCATGTGTATTGCTTGTCTTTCTCACTAGGGTGTAAACTACATTAGGCAGGGACCATGATTGTTGTATTCACTGTGGTAGCCCCACCTCCTAGAAGAGCGCCTGCTGGAATATAACAGGTACTCTGATGAATTTATTTGAAGCATAGCAACCCAAACACTTTTAATGACAATTAAAAATATATGTAATTATAATATATAAAAATATATATCATAAATAACTATAACAATATGTATCCAGAAACCTTTCTACATCTGGCATTTGCATCAATTCCATTTGGTGGAATAATCTAGTATGCTTAAGATTATTTACTAGGTGCTCTCCATCAATCTCTGCACAGTATTACACAGGAAGCATCACAAAGGAAGGAATTCTGGGCAGACAAAAAATATATCTGTTCATTGCATAGCCCTTTGCATAGAATTTCCCCAGTATGCTTTCTATATCATTTGATCATTCCACACTATTAACAATCAGGTAAGAAATAAAGGAGCCTAAACAGAAGAGAAACTGCCTATTAAATTTTGAGTTATACCTAAGTTTCTGTAATTGGTAAGCAGTGAATTCAACCAACGCAGAACATAAAGTTTTGTGGCCATCTGAATCAATAATTCACCAACTTTACTACTTTTGCATTATTCTCAGCATTCTGTGTCACACTATTTTCAAGTGATGTCATAACATGCATAGATAATGGCTACATAATAAATAATTTTTGGTTTCCTGTTACTATGTAATTAAACTACCGAATAATCTAATTTTTAAAAAATTAGAAAAGCAATTATTGTAGATTTTTTATGTTTGTCTAATTACATCTTTTAATTCAGTGTTGTTTTGTTCAGATTCAATCTTAAGTTAGAAATCAGGATTGAGACAAGACCCACATAAGATTATATCTATATGTATATGTGTGTGTATCACATGGAGATATAGATCATTCTCATGGATTCTTAAAACAGCTCAGGGAGGCCATGAAAGAATTCTTACTTTGGAGGCTCACAAGCTGTACTAAGGTTCTTTTAGTTACAGTGACACAAACCCAAGTTAAAAACTAGCTCAAGTTTATACTTGAATGAACTTGAAATGAACTTGTACCAATTGCCAGGGAGTAAATCAAGATACTTCAAGGAATGAGAGAAAGTGCTCCATTTTCTCCATTCCTGGCAGATCTCAAAGGACTCGCAGAACCTGGATAAGTGGAGAGCCACTGATCCTTCCGGAGCCAACTTCTTCACACTATTTCAATACACCAGCCAGGCCTGAGATACACAAAGGAAGCAGAAGGCCCAGGCCCTTGCCAGTGTCTCCTTCTAGAAGTTCAGAGTGGGCATTGAGCCCCGACTCTGACCACTCACCCTTCTGGCTTCAGGGTTCTGTACCGGACATATACAGAAAGAACAAATTGCCAAATAAGGATTCAAGTATCAGCTTCATAATGGTCCAGGATAGGGTTCCTCCTAACTGCCAAATTGAAGCAGGATACAGGTTTTTCTTACCCTCACCTGTGTATCAGTTTCCTAGGACTCCCTTAGCAAATAACCACAAACCGGTGACTTAAAACAATATATTCTTTCACAGTTCTGAAGACCAAAAGTCCAAAATTAACATGTTGAGAGACCCACACTTTCTCTGAAGCTTCTAAATGAGAATCTATCCTTGCCTCTTTCAGCTTCTGGTGGCTCCAGGCTCTTTTGTATGTGGATGCATAACTTCAATCTCTGCCTATATCTTTATGTAGCTTTTTCTCCTAAGTGTCTGTCTCAGATTTCCTTCTGCCTTTCTAATGATCCCTCTCATTGGACTTGAGGCTCATGCTAAATCTAGAGTGATTTCATCTCAAAATCCTTAGTTTAATTATATTTGCACAGATTTCTGATATGGTTTGGATGTTTGTCCCCTCCAAGTCTCATGTTGAAATGTGATTCTCAGTGTTAGAGGTGTGGCCTGGAAGAAAGTGATCAGATCATAGGAGCGGATCTTTCATGAATGGCTTGCTTAGCGCCATCCCTTGGTAATAAGCGAGCTCTCTCTCAGGTCGCAGGAGATTTAGTTGTTTAAAAGCGTGTGGTATCTTCTTCCTCACTCTCTTGCTCTAGCTCTCACTATGTGACATGCCTGTTCCCCCTTTACCTTCTGCCGTGTCTGTAAGCTTCCTACGGCCTTACCAGAAGGTGAGTAGATGCCAGTGCCATGTGTCCTGTGCAGCCAGCAGGACCATGAACCAATTAAACTTCTTTTCTTTATGTTACCCAGCTTCAAGTGTTCTTTTATAGCAATGCAAGAATAGCCTAACACAACCTCTTTTCCAAATAAGATCACTTTCAAAGGTTCTGGAGGTTAGGAACTGAACATGCATTTTGAGGGATCACTGCTCAATCCACTATAACCTGTATTAAAGATAGCTGGCTCTGTTTGACTTCTCTCTCTAGCCACATTTAAGAAGCCAGAGATTGGCAGCTGTCACTTCCAGCCAAGTGGACTTAATACTTGAGGATCAGAAGCAAAGGAAAGGACTGGAGAGCAGGCATGCCTGCTGCATCTGAGCGCATTCAGTCTAAGAGGTCAAGACAGAAAAGCATTTCTATTGTGAGTAGTGCTCTCCCTAGTAAACTGTGGCCCACTTGAAGTGGAGTTCTCACCATTCAAATTCATGACACCTCACCCTTGGGGAACAGTAAGAAAGATAGAGAAGATGAGCCAAGGTGTTTGTTCTAAACCACTTCTTAGCTTATGGGGAGAGAAGAAGCAGTCCTCTCCTCCACAGAAATTCATGAAAGGAGAATATGGGTTTCCTCACTAACATCTCACTCTGGTCTTCAAAAAGATAATGCATTAATATGAGCTAAGAGTTTAAGTTAGTTAATGTTAAGTTAGTTAAGTAAGTTAGTTAGTTAAGTTAGTTAATGTTAGTTAGCTGAGTTAGTTAATGTTTGAAAAGTTGGCTCCAAGTTGATACAAAGATGTATTCATTCATTAATCTAGTCATTTATTTAACAATGTGGGCTAAGCATTTGTAATTTTATTACATTCTGTAAATAAAGGAGTAATGAGGTAGTCATGGTCCCTGCCAACACAGAATGCATGGGGTAGTTAGTAGGACAACATACTACATTAGAATTGCCATCTTCCATTGTCTAAGTGTTGTGATATAGAAGCAAAGATCAGGGATCTTGTAACCTAGTTATTCAGGAAGTGGTATTAAAACTTAGACTCAGCTAGGCATGGCGGCTCATACCTGTAATCCCAGCACTTTGGGAGCCCAAGGTGGGCAGATCATGAGGTCAGGAGATCAAGACTGTCCTGGCTAACACGGTGAAACCTCGTCTCTACTAAAAAGATACAAAAAATTAGCAGGGCGTGGTGGCACATGCCCGTGGTCCCAGCTACTCAGGAGGCTGAGGCAGAAGAACTACTTGAACCCAGGAGGCGGAGGTTGCAGTGAGCCAAGACTGCACCACTGCACTCCAGCCTGAGTGACAGAGCAAGACTTTGTCTCGGAAAAAAAAAAAAAAAAAGACTTAGGCACAAAGAGAAAGTGTGTTGGTAAAAGGAAACACGACAGGGCTGATGGCAGGTGAGAGAGAACCTGGAACTGAAGCAGCTGGTGAAATAAACAGAAATCAGAACACAAAGGGCCTTGTACACACGTTAAGGTGTTTGGACTTGTCCTACAAGCTTTGAGGAGTTTCTGAAGAGCTCATGGCATGACCAGATTTGCATGTTGAAATGCTGACTTCTAGCTATAACATGAAGAACTGATTAAAGAAAAGCAGAGGTGCAACAGCCAATTAAGAATCTCTTGTGATTAAATACGGGCGTTTATTTATATGTTCTGTGTCAAAATAAATCAAATCCACTGTGGACCTCCTATTCAGTTATCCCCACCTCTAATTCCAGAATCTGTGGGTCACAGTGGCCAGTCTAGGGTGGAAGGAAGTTAGGGATGGCTGCTTAAATTTCACAGTGATGCATCTTCAGCCTTCAGATTAACTTAAATCAAAAGAAGAAACTATCGGCGGGGCGCAGTGGCTCATGCATGTAATCTAGCACTTTGGGAGGCTGAGGTGGGTAAGTCACCTGAGGTTAGGAGTTTCTGACCAGCCTAACCAACATAGTGAAACCCATCTCTACTAAAAATACAAAAATTAGCCAGGCGTGGTAGAGCTCACGTGTAATCCCAGCTGCTCGGGAGGCTGAGGAAGGAGAACTGCTTGAACCTGGGGAGGTAAAGGTTACAATGAGCCGAGATGGCACCACTGCACTCCAGCCTGCATATCGGGAGTGAGACTCCATCTCAAAAGAAGAAGAAATTATCAGAGGATTCAAAAATGCCATAAGAAAGATGTCTCTGCCTGGCTAACATGGCAAAACCCCATCTCTACTAAAAATACAAAAATTAGCCAGGAATGGTGGCACACACCTGTAATCCCAGCTACACAGGATGCCGCAGCATTAAGGATCACTTGAACCCGGGAGGCGGAGGTTGCAGCGAGCTGAGATTTTGCCACTGACTCCATCCTGGGCAACAGAGTGAGACACTGTGAAAAAAAAAAAAAACCCACAAAAAACAGAATGAGGTCTCTCTCCATTTTTTAATTTCTGCCCTCCTTCATATTGATACCACCCTTGGTCATATCTTCTCCAAAATTGTGGTTCTCTAAATTAACTCATGGGTTTCATCTTCCTCACTTCTTAAGCAGCAGTAAGAGTGCATTAACTCTTCTAACAATTATGGAAAAGTCCTCCCATGAGTACAAATTGGATCATATGTCCAACTGTGAACCAACTAGCATGTTAAGAAAATAGAATATATTTCTAAGGTTGGTTGTGGTTAAGATGCTCATCTCTGAAGTGGTACATAGATACATCTTATATGAAATAGATTAAAAGTGAGAGTCAGGCAGTGGTTAAAAGGAAATTTTAAGTGTCATTATTCTAAGTCTCAAAAGTAAAGGTACTGGATTCTGAACTAACAAAAGCAAAAGGTTTCCACCACATAGACTCATTCTTCTAATCTGTCAAACAGATTTATATAATCAATTTATATTTTTCTCATTAATAATCTTAGGTTGTGTACCAGAATCCTAGACTTTAAGAGAGAACCATCACAAAGGCTTGGAATTCTTTCTGGATAAATTCAGCCTCTCAGTTCAACCAGATTGTGGCATTATTTCCTGTGTGGCAGCCAGGTGGACTGCATTCTGGGGGAGAGAAGCCTGCCAGCTGATTATTTCATGTCCCATCCTAATTTAGGTCTCAAAGAAAATTGTCACAGCCTTGAATGAAGCCAGCTTGGAATCAGGGATTGAAACCAAGAGAACAATGGAATAATACAAAGCCCATGGCCTGGCCTTTCTCACTGGGGAACTCCTGTATTATACAGAGATACAAATCTCATATCCATAAAATACCACTCAATCCCTGAAAGAATCTGTGGGAGATACAGCAGTTATCTTGGCCAGATCAATGTGTAAGAAGCAAAGAGTCAGAACCCTGGCCAGCAAAGATGGAAGGGGGCCGTTTTGGCTGCAGAAGCCACCTGGAAATGCAAATGCAGCAGTGAATGCAGTGGAACTCTCGGTAGCTAACACCACTGAACAGCATTGCATCGCATTCCAACATGCCTTTCCTCTGGGTCCTCTTCATCAGCCAAAGAATCATGGAGTTACAATGAAAAAGATAACTTTTCTTCAGGATGTCCTATAATTGGAATTTTGAACAATGAACTAGAATTTGGCATCATGAATCTTTTTTTTTTTTATGTCCAAAGCAGACATCTATCTTTTCTGCCTGATTAAGGTCTGTTTCGGTTTATTGTAAAAAATGTTCCCATCTCAGCGATTCAGGTGAGATTCCAGGAGTGGATATAAGGCTCTGGCCTGTGCAAACACTTTGGCCACAGTGACTGGTTCAACGATGAGCATGCGACCTAATTAAAGTCAATGGAAGTCACACCTGAGACTTTCGCTTAAATTATTGAAACTGAATGCCCTTTTTTCTCTGGGACATTAATATGGCAGAAGGTAAGCTCAAAGCTGACGAGGAAGTGTGGGAGATACCATGTGCAGAGAGAGAGAGAAGGCTGTAAGTTCCTGATGCAGATCTTTTTTAAGCTTCTAGATCATCTTATCCTCAATGTCAGATCTATTCCTGACATTTACCATTATGTGAGATAAGAATCTCTCCATTTTTGCTTCAGTTAAATTTCAAGCTCCTGCAAGTTTTCTGTCTAATACCGTTTCTAAGTCCTCAAAGTGCCTTCACACTCAGAGTCAAGGTATCCAGAGCATGGTATTAAGTGGAATCCTTTCCATGTGGAAATATTAAGAAACAGGAAAAGTGATCTTCTGCTTCCACTAGTTTAACTGAGGAATTAGTATAGAGGGAAAGTTTGTTCCCCTAGTAAGACATGCAGCATGTACTTGTTAAAATAAAATTCTCTTTTATCTTCACAACAGAACTATTATAAAATGAGCAATAGGGCCATTATAAAATGACCAGTAATTGTGATTTATTTTTTTAACTTTTATTTTTAATTATTATGAGTACATAATAGTTGTATATGTTTATGGGGTACAGGTGATGTTTTCATACAGGCATACAATGTGTAATGATCAAATCAGGGTAACTGGAGTATCCATCGCCTCAAGCATTTATCATTTATTTGTGTTAGAAACATTCTAGTTTCACTCTTTTCATTATTTTAAAATAAACAATAAATTATTGTTATTACAATCACCCAATTGTGCTACCAAATACTAGATCCTATTCATTTTAACGAACTGTATTTTTGCACCCACTAACTGCTACCACTTCAGCCCCCTCTCCCTGCTATCTTTTCTAGTCTCTAGTAACCATCCTTCTACTCTCTTCCTCCATGAGTTTAAAACAATATTGTTTTAGCTCTCACGTATGAGTGAGAACATGTGATATCTGTCTTTCTGTGCCTGGATTATTTCACTTAATGTCTTCCAATTCCACCCATGTTGTTACAAATGACAGGGTTTTGTTCTTTTATGGCTGAATAATATTTTGCTGTGTACATACACCACATTTTCTTTATTCATTCATCCACTGATGGACACTCAGGTTGATTCTATATCTTGGCTACTGTAAATAGTGCTGCCATTAACATAGGCGTACAGATATCTTTTCAATATGCTAATTTTCTTTCTTTTAAAACCACGAAAGACCAGAATAGCCAAAGTCATCCTGAACAAAAAGAACAAAATTAGAGGAACCACATTTCTGGACTTCAAATTATACTGCAAAGCTACGGTAACTGAAACACTGTGGTACTGACATAAAAACAGATACTTAGACAAATGTAACAGAATAACTCCAGACATAACTCCACACATTTAAAGTGAACTTATTTTCAACAAAAGTACCAAACACACACTTTGGGGAAAGGATTGTTTCTTCAATAAATGGTACTGGGAAAACTAGATACCCATATGCAGAAGAATGAAACTAGACTCCACCTCTTACCATACACAAAAATAAAGTTAAATTTCATTAAAGACTTTAATCTAGGGTCTGAAACTATGAAACTATTACAAGAAAACATTGGGGACATCCAGGACATTGATCTGGACAAAGATTTCTTGAGTAAGTCCTTAAAAGCCCAGGCAACTGAAGCAAAAATAGACAAATTGGATCACATGAAGCTAAAAAGCTTTTGCAGAAAGAAATAAAATGAGGAGACAAGCCACAGAATGGGAGAAAATATCTGCAAACTACTCATCTGACAAGGAATTCATAACCAGAATATATAGGGATTTCAAACAACTCAATAGAGAAAAAAATCTGATTAAAAAATGGCAAATGGTCTGAATAGACATTTCTCAAAAGAAGACATACAAATGATCAAAAGGCATATGAAAAAATGTTTAACATCACTGGAAATGCTCAAATATTAAGAAATGCAAATCAAAACTACAATGATATTTAATCTCACCATAGTTAAAATGGCTTTTATTGGAGAGAGATCCAACATGGCCAATTAGCAACAGCTCAGGAATGTAGCTCCCAGTGAAAGTGCAGAGAACGAGTGGACGCCGCACTTTCCGACGAATTTTTGTTGCCCACAGACCGGGAGATTCCTGGCAGAAGAGCCACACGGGTCACCAGCGCGACTCTTTTGGCCAGCGTGGCTGTTGTGCCGGTGCCCCAGTGCAGCGCTTCTCGGTGCAGAGTATACGAACACACGGGCTTGGCTGGCTCCATCCCCACAAGGAAAACCACAATTGGAAGTGCTGAGGACTGAGAGTTTCACAGCAAGCACAGCGAATCCGGGAAGGTCTGGCTCTGTGGGGAACGGGCATCCGCCAAAGGAAAACTAAGAAACAGAAAAACTTCATCACCGAATGGAGAGAGATCCAAGATGGCCACATAGCAGCAGCTCAGGATTGTAGCTCCCAGTGAAAGCGCAGAGAGTGAGTGGACACCACAATTGCAGACGAATTTTTGATGCCCACAAACTGGGAGATTCCCAGCGAAAGAGCCACATGGGTTGCCAGCGTGACTCTTTTGGCCAGTGCAGCTGTTTTGCCGGTGCCCCGGCACGGCACTTCTCAGTGCGGTGTATACGGGACTGGGTGCCCTTTTAGTCGGGCCCGGCTGGTCCCATCCCCACAAGGAGAACAGCAATTGGAAGCGCTGAGGACCGAGAACAAGCACAGCTGAACCCGGGAAGGCCCAGCTCTGTAGGGAAGGAGCGCCCGCCAAAGGAAAACTAAGAAACAGAAAAAACTTCATAACCAACAAGCTGGACGTCCACTCAGAGACCCAATCTGAAAGTCGGCAATTACAAAGATGACAGGTGGATAAATCCACAAAAATGGGAAGAAACCAGTGCAAAAAGGCTGAGAACACCCGACATCAGAATGCCTCTCCTCCTACAGGGGATCGCAGCTCCCCATCAGCAAGAGAACAAGGCCTGACGAAGGATGAGTGTGACGAACTCACAGAATCAGGCTTCAGAAGGTGGATAATAAGAAACTTCTGTGAACTAAAAGAACATGTTCTAACCCAATGCAAAGAAACTAAGAACCTTGAAAGAAGATTTAATGAAATGCTAACGAGAATGGACAACTTAGAGAAGAATATAAGTGAATTGATGGAGCTGAAAAACACAACACGAGAACTTCGCGAAGCAT